>RJWH01000033.1:0-164568 GCA_004363575.1 Solenodon paradoxus
TCTCTCTCTCTCTCTCTCTCTCTCTCTCTCTCTCTCTCTCTCTCTCTCTCTCTCTCTCTCTCTCTCTCTCTGTCTCTCTCTCTCTCCCTCTCTCTCTCTCTCTCTCTTTTATACAGTGAAAGTGACTGAGAACCTCAAAGCACAAATAAACTTCCAGTCCCCACAGTCTTTGGGCTCCCTTTCAAAGGTAATGGTAGAGTTGTCAAGAGGACTAAAGACAAGGCTTATATTAATTTTTCTGCTTTAATATTGTTAATATGTTACATTCTGTTTTCAGTCTGATGAAATTTGAAAAAAACAAAAAAACAAAACAAAACCCTGATCCAACACTAGACTTTTACTTAATAATAAGATAAACTGCTTTGAACTGTGTTTGAATGTGTGCCTTAAGCAAGACTTTGAATTCAAGAGTCACTAGCAATTGCACTCAGAGGAGGGAAAAGCCATCACATTGGTTGCCACATCCACACTACTAGAGATGCACATCTTTGTATTTTATATGTTTATTGGAACGGCGATGGATAATAACTACTCAGCATGACCACAGTCAGTCCTTACGTTAGAATGCAAGAAAATAAATGCTCACAGTTGGTTATATACTCCCTTCTTTCCTAACTTGAGTATTCATTACAATGAGAAAAGCTGGATACACATATATTCTCCCTCACCTCATTCTAGATAAAGTACCTATAGAAGAGAAGTGTTCAGTATGGTCAGACTAAAAATTAATAACAATAAAAAGAAAATTAATGATTTTCAACATGATTCAGACACATTTCTCAATTTCTACATTTATTGCAATTTTGTAACTCTATATTAAATATATATTATCAAGTTCCTCTTCAGATTTATCTCTATTATTAATGTCTTTTTTCTTTCTCTTCCCACTCCCCCCATTTTTATTTAAAAAAAAAAAAAAAGTGTCCTGTCTTCCTTAGAAGTTTGCTTTTCTGCTTCCCTTCTCATTTTCTTGAGGAAGGAGCCCATTGCAGGGAGAGATTCCAGGCAAGACTCCACTCTGGAAACCCAGTTAGCTGTTACAGCCCAGACACACATTCTCAAGCAAAACCTCAGGTCAAAGGATCCTATAGAATAGCTAACAAATCACTTGTCTTTATTATGTATATTAATGTCAGCTAACTTAGGCTTTGACTTAAAAAAAAAATAAAAGACTCTTAAGTATTTCCATTAAAAACACCTAATCATCTGATTACTCTGGGCTCAGTAATTGTTCAAGTGGCAGGAGGCAGCCCCAACACTTAGCCCTGTGAGTTTCGATGAGCAACTTGTTTTATTGTGAAAAACAGCAATCTTTCACGTTCCAATCCAGGTGGGTATTTGGATAGTGGCAAGGGAAAGGTCCCTGTGAGAGGGGGTGCGCTGGTAGGTCGCCCCCGCCCTTGCCTAGCACGCCTCTGGCACTCCCTTCCCCATGTGACCGAGAGAGTTCCCACCAAGACAGAGGCGGTGGGATCGGAGGAAGCCGGAATATAAATTTGTTCCGAACAGTCCCTCCTTTCGAAGACCAGGTCGGGCACAATGGGGATCGTGGGATCAGCGGGATGTAGGAGCGCAGGACGCAGGGAAAAGTCGAGTGAAGACTGGGGGCTGCTGGCTTTCGGCTCTTCACACAGGAAAGCGAATCCTGCAAATGAATCGCTTCTTCCCAGTCTGTCTTCCCCATTAATAATCCATTTCGAGATTAATGTAGACGAAGGGGATTAAAACATCAGATACACGCAAATGTGAAATAATATTGCAGTCGACAGTGGAAAAAATTCTTTAGGGTTTCTTCGAGGAAAACAAACTGCTTCCCTCAGGATTTCCTACACCCAGGCAGGGTGAGAAGATGTACTTTTGTTTTCCAATTCTCCGCAGCCAGGACTTGTTAGTTGTCCCCACATTCACCTCTCAATCTGTCAGTTTCCTAAACTTTCACAGTCGCTGCCCCCCTAGCCCTGCCCCCAGCTCTACTTGCCTGCCCAGATGCCCAGAGAGACACAATGTTTCTGCCCTTGAATACACAGGCTGTAGAAGGAATTCGAAGTTGGCCACAGCTAATGATTTTTTTTTTAAAAGCAAATTCTGTTTATTTTGTACCATGTGGAGAAAATAAAAAAAAAGAAACTATTCTCGTTTTAAAATGGAATATATTTCATCTAGAGGAATTATTTAGACCTGTGTTGTTACGCAGGAGGTGGGCAACTTCTTTGAGAGTTGCAAGCAAAGGGTGATAAGGGGGACCCCTGGTTTGGGTGTGTATGCAAGTGGGGGCGGCAGGGGTCCAAGCCAAGCCAAACGGTTTTCTCACGTGCAAACTCACAATCCAATCCTTTAGGAGTTGAGCCTAGAATAGGAGGGGAAAATCTATTAAAAAAAAAAAAAAAATCAGGAGCATCTCTCAGAGAAGCCCTTTCAAACAAAATCAAAACAGGACCAGAGCGCCTCAGACCGTCCCTAACATCCCTGCTGCGAGGCCCGCGGGCTGTGGAATCTCGCACGTCACCTGGCCCCAGCAGGACGGCCAGCTGAGGGGTTCATTTTAATTTATTTTATTTTTTGAAGTTAAAGCTGAATCTCGGCTTCAGGGTTTTTGCCAACGTCGCCACTGACAGGAACCAGCAAACTTCAGGAATCAAATGAGCGTCTTAATTTATTGATGCAAAACAGGTCTGCCGGTCGCCCCCCAAATTTCGGCGCGCTCTTTCCCCCACGCCCCCAGCTTCGGTCCCTACATTTGATCTCAGGGTAAGGCCCCACCGTACAGGCGGAGGAGCACGTGGTGGTCCCCAACCGGCAGTCAGGGTAATCTCGCGACCCCCGCCCCACCGGCCAGTCAGCTGATCTGGCTCGCTAGCCGGCTCCCGGCCCGCCGCCCTGTTTCCGGTCCTCGGGGTCCGCGGGATGCGCACCGAGCGGGAGCCCGAGCGGCCGCAACCGCGAGGTGATGCTGGGGGCTGATTACCATGAGAAAGGCTGTGCCTGGAAAAGCCTTCTCCACGCGTCTGTCAATCTCTCTCAAGGGGGTTGGGGGGTGGAGGGTAGGGAAAGGGGCCCTGTAGGAGTCACCAGAAAACTTGAAGTAAGTTGGATGAGACGCAGGCCCAAAGAGGTGGCTTTCGTCTTAACTTGGAAGGCTGCGGTGTTTAGGACGCGAATGACAGCAGCCTCATCAGGGAATTGAAAACCAAATATCCTTCCTTCCCTTCCTCCCTCTTGCTCTCCTTTCAGCCCTCCCTGCCCTTTTTCCTTATTTTCTTAAAATCCTTTCCCAGCTGCATTTCCAACATTGTCCTTTCTTTCTATGTGATGTCTCTCTTTTATAATCTCTTGTTTTGTTTCTTCACATCCTCTCTTCTTCCTCGCTTCGCTTCTTTTTTGCCTCTTTACATGTCCAGATTTATCATTTCGTTTTGAAAACTCAATGTTTAATATATAATCTACCAGCAGGAGGTTTGAGAACAAGTTCACCAGGTGTCAGTGAAAAATAAAAAATAAAGTGATTAAACATTTGGAAACAGATACATCAAAATCTCAGTAATCATAATAACTTCTTATTCTGATTTATTATATTAGCTCAAACTGATTTAACAAATAAATATATAATTTTTCCTGGAAAACAATGAATAATAATTAGTATAGGGAACTTCAGAATTAGGCAAAGTGAAGAAATTTCTCACTTATAGTGATATTTTAGCAGCACTTAGCAGACTTTAGAGATTACAATTGATAATTTAAAGAAATGTAAACCACTTTTATCTTCTAATGACTATTTGGAAAGTGTAAAAAATTCCCAAAACCACCTCACCTACACCAAAGATTGATCAATTCAGAGAGAAACATCATATCAGCTATTTTGCACATACTAAGCAAATTCACAGCTCCTTATTCTGCTATTCCTTGACCAGATTGCCTCATTACCTAGCAAGTAAATGAAGAAAGGGCTGAGAATGTTATGAACTTGGCTATGTTTGTTTGCCGTTTTCTTTCTTTCTTATTTTTTAGGGCTTTCATTCATTTGGGGCCATGTTTTGTTGTTATCCTATTAAAATTCAGAGTTTGTATGTGTTTACAATTTGTTTACTTAGAATTTTTAAAACTTGCTAGAAGTCAATTGAACATGTATATTAAGCCTTTTTAGGCCAAGAAAAATAAAGATGCATTAGAAAAATGCCTTTTATGCTTCATAATTATTAATTGACATTTTATGATGAATAATTAATCATTTGAATAATTTTGGTATCTCTGATCTGAACACATATTTGCATATCTAATGCTTGATGTTAAATGTGTGTGTTTTTTTTAAGTCATTCTCTCAGGACAAAGAAACAAAGTAACATTTTAATATAAAATTTCTTCCTATCATTTGTAAAAAGTTTGTTTATTGAGTTGTACTATTTTTTCTAGCTATCCATAAAACTTCTTAATTTGTAAATCTTTTTTGTAGCAATCACTTACAAATGTGATAGAGCTACAATTAATTGGGATCAATAATACCTTATGTAAAATCAAGTCACTGTCCTCTCCCAGTGCAGAGATGTGTACTACTTATGTGCCGTATTTTCTTACTAGAATTTGGTCCTCAAACTTTTTGGCTATGTTTCATTACACAAGTCAAAAGTAGAAAGATGAAGCAACTGAAAAATAATTCAGACTTGCTATCAAAGATAATTTTTCATTTTTTACTGAAAGGACTGATTTAAAGTTATTTATAAAATAATTAGCAAGCATATTCTTGATATTTTTATACCCCTGTGTTGAAATCCAAAATATCTGTTTTGAGTATTAGTTCTGCAAGTACTACTTGAGTGAGTATAGGCAATTTACTCTGTTTCCTTATCTACAATGTAGTACATAATAGTGCCCATTCTTTAGGGTTTTATTGAGAATTAAAATAATACATGAAACTTCACTATAGTATAGCTGTATTGTTATAATGAAAGATTGAAACACAACATGAAACATACAACTCAATTAAAATAGTATAAATTAATTTTGACTACTAGAAACGTTGATTTGCCTTTCAGTATCATTCATAATTTTTTCATTGAGAAGTGAGAGTGTGTCTTTAAGCAAAGAAATAAAATGGAAATCATCATAGTATTTATTGCTGGCTTATAATTCTTTAGAGCTGTTCAAAGGTTGCATAGTTACAGACAGGAAAACACAGTATTTCTTTTTCCGTTAGTTTAGCAGTTAATTGTTTTCAATCTACTCATAACTTGGTTATAAATAGTAAACTTCATTTAGTCCAAATGTATGAACTTGAGGTTTCTCCGGTTCTTGAGTAACGTATTGTCTTTGAGTGTAAGGGTTAAATGTGCAAAAGCTCAAAAGCAGTCTTGAGTAAGATTTTAGAGGGAAAAAAAGGGCTTACAAATTTGGAGACCAGGAACTTGGCTTTCAGAGCACTGCTTGCTGTAAGACCATTCATAACAAACTGAGCATTCCCTTTTGGAATTGTAGTCATACTGGGGTTTGTGGTAATTTCAAGTACCTACAGTTGGGGAGAAAATCAGTTTATTAAATGAAAAATTAAATTCCCCAGTCTCTTAAATGTCCACAAGGTCAGATTTTCTTTTTGATGCAAAAGCTAAAAAATCTATGCAAATACTAGGGGGGAAAGCTATTGCAGTATCTATAACCACTACTGACTTTTTGCTGTTTTCTTAAAGACTCCTCAAAACACTTAAAGGGTCCCTTAATTGTTTCCTTTCTCACAGGATCCATTCCATGCTCCTTACAGGTCAAAACTGCTAAAGGAGCCATTTGGACATCAGCCTAGGGGCCTGGAGTGACCTGTATGTGTTTTGTTGTTGTTTTTTTGTTTTCAGCTGCCAGTCCTAGGCTGTGAACCTGGGGTGGAGACTCTCTATGGCCTGTACCAGAGCTGTCTGAGTCAGAGGGATGTGCTTTCTTTTTTCTTTTTAAAAGAGAAATGGGACCAGAAATAGTTTGCATCTACAGATTGTCTAGTAACCTGGAAATAACTTCATGCCACTTTGTGGTCTTCTTTAGTACTCTTTAGTCTGTTAAATGTTTAAAGTTATATATTTTGAACTCAGTTCTAATTTTGCAACATCATTTGCATGATTTTTTAATAGGAGTCATTTCAAATACTAATTCCAAAAAATCTTACTCTCAAAAATTATCCTATGATGATCACAACTATGAAATAATAGCTAAGAAATAAAAACTGCTTCCCTAGGCTTGGTGATTTTAGACGTGATTTTCCCTAGAATTCAAGTGTCTGGTTATTCACGGGTCTTTAAATCTGCCGGGTCCATCTTCAAGGCCAACATCATGTGCATGTGACATCCAGCATCTTCTCATGTTTCACAGAAATGCTTTTGAACTACTTGTGCCCAAATACTCTGCACATTGCATTGTGACCCACTTCTAGTCCTGCTAGATGATTCAGTTAGTGCTTACTTTTTCATGTATGGCTTATATTGCCTTTTGAACCTAATACCCTGGCTCATTTTTTTAGTTACAATATTGACTTAGGTCCAGTGCTCAGGGGAATGCTTTTTCTGGCTTTTTTGCTTCTGGCTTCCCAGATAAAATCTGTTTCCTAGCTTAGTGTCCTGTTTAGGGCCCTCCACTCAGAAAATCTCCCAGGGGCAGGTTCCTGCTAGTTCATCCTGGCCCCAGTCTTGGACTAAAGCACAGGACAAGTTAGTGATGAAAGAAAAATCATGATTCAGGTATATCTATGGGTCATTTTTATTTCTTACATAATTTTTGTATTACTTATTGACTGGAACTGGCTATCAGTGTATTTGACACCAGATTCTTTATATTCTATTCAATGATATCATATTATAGCGGCAAAGATAATTTTGGAATTAGATGAATTAGATTGACTCCCTACTTTATGAGTACTAATTGTGTATTGAGGACAAGTTATTAAATCTCTGTGAAGCTCATTTTTAAAATGAGCAAAAGAATACATAGATTTAAGTTGACTGTGGTAAAAATATGACAAAATTTGTAAAATGTCTGATACAGGGTGATCATATCAGTTAATAAGAATTCATTGAATTACCTGAAAAATAAATGAGGCTAAATTACAGTAAACCAGAATGAATGCAGCATGTATCTTAGGGGGTCCTTATTTTGTTATTTTTGATTCATTTAATGCTTCCTTATTTTATTCATTAAAAAATTATTTTATTGCTATTTAATTATAATTTGGGGGGATGTGCTCAACTGATTTTTTCAGTAAATTAATAAATTAATGTTTATTGATAACAAAATTGGAAAATTAATATAGAATCTCTCAACTTGCAGTAAAACAGGTAAGGTGCTCGTGATCATAAGCATCATGATACTAACTTCTGAAATGAAAAATGTACTTTATAATTAGATTATTTATTTCATAGTTCCACTTATAATTGCAAAGAAAAAAACATTTTCCCACCTACTTTGCCCTATTTGACCTGACATAGGAGGAAGCACTCTGGTAGTGAGCTTACTGTGCTTTGGAAGTGTCAACGACCTATTTGTGCAAGGTAAGAAGAGGATCTTCACACTCTTCAAAGCTCTTTACCCACTCTTTCCAAAACTTCAGAGGCTTGAAGGAATTTAGGAGGGAGGAGAAGGGATGGAGTTGAACTTTTGAGGAAGCTTGTCTGCATTATTATCTCCAGCTGACTACTGAAATAACTGCTGAAAAAAGAAAGAAAAAAGGAAAGAGAAAGAAAGGAGAAAAAGGTAAGAATATGTACGTAGGACAAAGTCTGCTTCACTTTCTTGCCTGAAAATTTAGGGATTTGGGTTGTGTCAGCAGGCCCTGGCATCGTCTACTGTGTATGTGACTTTTCTACCCTTTGCCCTAGAAAAGAGGGTGTCAGGGGAGGACTGGGCTGTGGACATAGGGAGCATATTGTTCCAATGGTCCTACCACAGTGCAAACCAGGCTTCTTTTTCTCTCCTTGGAACTAGCTTTGCTACATAGCAAAAAGAAAAAAAAAATCTGTTCCTATTAGATTTTTCCTTGGCCATTGTGGAATCATAAGTATGGCTCCTGTGGCAAAGGGGTAATTTTTCTGAGTTGAGGGAAGCTGATTTACCTATTGTTCTTGGCACAGGGATAACACCCTTTAGACAAGAGCGGGCAGAACAAAGCTGAAGGTCCACAGGAAATATTTGGTCTTTTAAAACCAGAAGAAAAAAAAAAAATATTTTACAGCTTAATTTGTGTATCTACTCAGTATTTGAAATTTCATTTTAGAGAAATAAGCACAATTCCGAACTATATTCTTACCTACTGTCATTTAGCATTTATAGAGGATGTTGAGGAGTTATTTACAATAGTTTTCTGTCTTCCTTCTGTAAAGATGATCTATATTAAAATTTTGGTTCTATGTAGGAGGATTCTTGTGTGGGTGAAGAAAGTGTTCATAGTTAGGTGAAATATGCTACAAATATTATTTGAAATCACATTGGACTTCGTATTTGGGGCAAAGTAATGCTTTTTATGATATTGAAGTAAAGTATCATCCCTTGGTCATTTTTAAACCATTGTTTGATTTAGGATATCCAAATAGGGATCTATTTAACAAAGGAACTTGATCTATACCTGCTATCTCTTTCCTAAATCTCTGGCATAGTGCCTATTAGATAGTAAATATTTGTTGCTATTTGTGGATACACCAGTCATTAAAAAGATTTAAAAGAATGCAAACAGAACTCCTTTTTTACACTTGTAGCAGTTTGAGATAAGAATGAGGACAGATGAGGGTAGCAGGCAGGAATAATGGACACTTAGACCCATATAGTCTCCTTTTGATAAAAAAAAAACTCAAGTTATGTAACTGTTTACCTAATTTAACAGAAATTTTTATTCCCCCTTTTCTGTGTTGATTTTCCACATGGCCTAAAAAATGAAGAAGCAAGTGCAGAATTGCTTGTATGTATTTGTCTATTTATTTATTTGTTTATTTATTTATTTTTAATATGTTAAAATTTAATAAGCAATCACTGAAAAATAAAGAAATCATAAGGAAAAGACAGAGCAGACTACTAAAGCTTGACTGGCTTAAAAAGGCAAGTGTGTTTTAAAAGACCAAATAATTTAGGATAAATGATCTATGATCTCTTACTTCCCAGCACCATGCAACAGCTAAAGAAAGAAAATGGAAAAGATAGAGTTTTGTTTTTCCATCTGCAAGAAAATAGACTAGATGGGCTAGATGATTTTCCTGCCAACCACTTCATTTTCATGTGGAACAATAACTGGTTGCCCAAAGGTGTTGAGGCAAAAGTGTGAACTCCATTTAAAATGCTTTCTTTAATACCCTTCCCTTTGCTTCCAGTCCTATTTCCTGGGGGTCCTCACCTTTTCGTACCTTTCTTTTGATGCTTTCTATTTTGAGGGAAAGATATCCTTCAAAGATAGCCTTGTCCACAGTCTTCTACAGGCTTAGCTTTTAAATAGCAAGATATGACTCCAGGATTAGAAATTTCCACTGTGCTGCAGAACTTTGCCTGGAGGAAACGGAATGTTGACCTAAAATATGTTATGAGGAAGGACAGTTCAATGTTATTGCATTATTATCAGTGCCTAGCATACAGCTTGGTGCATGAGAAGTGCAGAAAAATATATGTTGAATGAATGAATGAGTGCATGAATGAATGCTTTATAAAAAAGCCAGACTTAAACAACAGATGCCATTTGTTTTACATGGTAAATAGGAGTTAAAAAGGAAGGGAGAGCAGGAAGAAGGATTTTGATTTGTTTTTATTTTTATTTTTATTTTTGCCTCATGGCCCTGGGTCTCAAACCAGGGTCCTTGAAGCTTTACATGGTCCACACCCTGGGCGTCTCAGCCACCTAAACCACAAGGGTGCGCCACAAACAAGATTCTGATATTACTTTTGAATTCTGAGTATAATATTTTATTTTCAAAATGAAATACCTAAATCATTTACCAAGCAATAGAGATATAACAGTTCCTCAGTCACTCAGTTGCAAAGGAAATTTTCAATACAAATAAAGTCATACATATTTATACTAGGGTAATTCAAAATAACTCCCTCACATAAGCATTGCTACGTTCAAATAAAATCTTGCCAACACTTCTGAGTACATTGCTTTAAGAAGAAAAAAAATGCTCCCGTAGCGTCCGAACTATTTAAAAATCTTGCCAGCTTCTTCAACATACATCAGTTATCTCTCTTCAAATCACTGACAAGAATTTAGAAACTGCTTCATCAGAACAACTGTTACCCTTTCTCATCTCTAGTTAGAACCTGATCTTCTAAAAAGGACCATATTTACAGCTTCATTTGAAATTTTGAAACCATTTGGCTGATATGTTTTTGTTACATTTCTTTTCCTGATTTAATTACTGAAGACATTTGCATGAAAACAGGAGGATAGGGACATGAGAGTTTTGTCTTATGAGTTCATCTTTTTTTCTTATGCTTATTCCCCACCTGAGATCAGAATCTGTTTTTATAACAGGTGGGAGGCCAGGAGCTAGATTGGTAATGAAGAAGTTGTAGGAGGTGAAATAAAATTCAGAAATAGGGATTCTGGGGACTCGGGGATAGGTGGATAATGTGGCAGTGGATTTTCTTCTAGGTTACATCAAGTCAGTGACCCAGGCCACTAATGAAAAGGTTAGAAAACTGAGAAACTATACAGACTTGCTGGGAAGGAGATATTGGGACATTGGGAAGGAGATAAAATGCTGTACTGACTACCTTGCAAATGTGCTTTTTTTTTTTTTTCTTTTTCCCCTCCCCTTTTTACAAGAAGAATCAGAAAAGGTTATGGCATGAATTCTGAACCTCTTCACCTGGGGTTCTGTGGGCATGTAAACATATACATGTATAAGATTGATGTCATCACCTTCTAGCTTTTCACTTTCTCCCACATTCTTCAGTTGACTGAAGGACACCACTGTCCATCCAGTTTTCCAAGAGCAAACCCAGTGCTGATATTTGACTCTTCCCCACCTTCTCTGTATCTCTATATCAATCACTCAACAAATACTGATGATCCAATACTACAAGTTCCTCATATGAGCTTACCTTCCTCAAATTCTCCCCATTTACCCCCACCCTGCTTCAGCTACTCACATCTCCTTCTTCTAAGGAGAGATCCACCTCTGACCAGACTTTTCCTGTTTCTAGTCTTCCCTCCTCCACCTAGTCTCCTTATCATCAGCAGAGTGGCTGAATGTGTTACTACTGGGCATAAAAACCGTAAGTGGTTTTCCATTACATACCTGTTGTTACTTCTCAAACTCCAGTAAACCTAAGGATGTAACCCTAAGGATGGGTTAAATAAATGTTGTTTTGAAGTAAGAGTACTTCAAGTTCATCTTTCTCTCTCACAGCTTTGGTTGCAGATGAGATTCTAAGAAATTGAGCCACAGTAATCCTGTTTTTCCCCAGGGTTCGAGTACCCCGAGTTAAGAAGCATAGTGACAATGCAATAAACCATGAGGCCTTCTTAGGTGAAACATATTCTCTTCTTTATCTTCCTCTCCCACTTCTCCTCAAATGGCACGTCATACTGTTGTACTATTGTTTTTATTTTCCCCAGAACACACCACACTGTTTCCAATGTGAAGGCCTCTGCCTATGCTACTTGTTAAGAATGTTCTTCATAGTCCCCTCAGTTGGCTGATTTCTTCATTATTTAACACAGCTCATAGGTCATCTCATGAAAGTTAGAACTAGTTCCTTTATGTCCCCGTACACTTAACACTCTGCACTGAAATCATCCCTTTACATATTTTCTTTCAATTAGAGTAAGACATCTATGGGATCAGAGACATAGCCATTTTCATCTTTATACCCTATTATGGGCTGAATGTTGGGTATTTCCAAATTAATTTATTGAAAACCTAATCCCCAATGTGCTGGTATTTGGAGGTAGGACCTTTGGGAGGTAGTTATGTTTAGATTAGTTATGAGGATGAAGTCCCCAAGATGGGATTTGTTTCCTTAGAAGAGAAAGACAGATCTTGCTTTTTCCAAGAAAAGGCTGTGTGAGCTCATAGCAAGAAGGGGACTGTCTACAAGTCAAGAATTGAATTTGCTAGCACCTCAATCTTCAGCTTCACTGCTTTCAGAACTTAACTATGAGAAATAAGTGTCTATTATTTAAGCCACTTGGCACATGGTATTTATTATATCAGTTTGAACAAAGACATACCCCCAACTTCGGGTAAGTATCTGGCACTTGATAAAGACTAAAAAAAAACTTTTTGAACTGAATATAAAGGTCAAGGTACAAACTAATTTTTATCATGGACAAAAAGCTCCAAGCACATGCCTGTACTATAATGCATTTAGCCACAGGAAGACTATAGTTTTTACCAAGTTTCATATTAAAAGGAAGCTCAAATGTTAGAAATGTCTCATATTTTTTAATAACCTGAATTTAGTTTAGACATACATTTATGTAAGTATTAAAATAAAAATACCTTTCACATGTAAAATATTTTCAAATTTCAAAACTTTTAAACATATATTATCTTACTTGATCCTTATAATAAACTTTCAAGGTTGGAAAATATTATTATGACCAATTTGAAAAAGCAGGAAATTAAGATTTTGATGGAGGAAGACATAATAATCTAACCCATTTTAGAAGTCCTAAGTATGTTTCAGAGATGGAAACATCTATGAAATGTAAAAGGCAAATATCATTCTTATGCAACAGATGAGGAAATAATGTGTTGGAAGGATTGGCATAGAGTCACATGGGACCAGCCTCGAAGTAAGAAATGGAACCCAGTGGCCAGTGACTCAGTCCTGATACAGCCCTTCATGCAGGAAAAGTTTATACACGTATCAGAAAGGAAGACTTGGTTTAAAGTGAACAACTCAATGGAATTTTTTTCTCTTATTTTTTATAACTGGTCTGTCACTTGTCTTTGACATATAATGTCACTGATTTATAAATAGGTAGTTTAAAAGAGTAGTTCAGTAATAAAATTGGAAAGTTAATTTGGTTTATTTGTGGTAGGAAAGTTGGGGCATCAAGGATCTTTAAGAGACTGAACTTTTAAAAATGTGTTGCTTTTGTTATAACTTCATAAAATTCTTAGTTTCAAATATATAATGAGACTATTTGAATATTTTACCTGTAATTTTCTAGAATTTTTTCTGATAGATGAGTCCTGGGAAAATGTACTGTTGTTGAATGAAATGCTATTTCTAGTATGAGGTTGTCTTTTACTTCTCTTTATTCAGAATTTCATAAAGCAAATTTAGTAGATACTCTTTTGAAGAGAAAGGAGTTTCACAGAAGGTTAAATGGTAGATAAAACACATTATTAATTTATTTGTGCCTCAACTGTAGTGATATAATAAACGGTTTAATGTGAAGATCCTTTTATTTCCCCTACTATCTTGAGAGATTGGTTAAGCCATTTTTCAAAATATACTTTTATGCATAAATATGTTAAAATTAAAATTTGCTGATTAATGCATCAATATTATCAGTTAATAAATTCAAATATCTGATAGGGCACTTCATTTCCTAAGCTAATGGATTACTTGACAATTACACATATGTATCATATGTTATTCCTAGTTAATGCTTATTAATTTACTACTATGTGTTGGCACCATGCTGGGAACAAGGATACAACAGTGATCAAGACAGACCTAACTCTTATAGGCAGGCAGGCAGGCAGGGAAGACAGACTGTGTGTGATGAATGCAATTGGGAGTATAGAAGGCAGGCACAGCTAGCCAAATGATAGCTACAAAATAAAGTGAAGGCGAGAGTAGATCTTCCTAATGCACAAAAGGTCAGGTCTTTGAAATCTATCAACCACACTTGAAATTAGTTTAAATCACCTGCGACATGTTATAACCCTTTCAGGCTGGGCTAAAGCCATGTAGGAACCTCAGAACAGACTGGAAGGGAGAGAGGAGAAAGCCTAGTGACAGAGGCTTTGGGGAGTAAAGCTCTCAAGAGGCCGACCTCAGTATCCAGAGTTCATTCTGGTGGGCAGTAGTCCTTCTTGTCAAGTATAAAACAGTGTCTCCTACTTTCTGAGGTTTCTGTCTCAATCGTAATAGGATTCCCATCAGCTGCTGGGTCTCTTGGACCGGCTCTAGCCCCCTGACAGGAGGACATTGACAAGGGCAAGACAGATTTTCAGGAGAGCAGCCTCTCCTGGGGTTCAGGCCAGGGCACGTGTTCCAGGAGAGAACCAAAGTGCAAAATGGACACGACCACAAATACAACAAACACATCAGAAGGGATTGGGGAGCTGGGGATGTTCCTTAGGGGCCTTTAGAATACCTGGGACCTCCCTAGGTATGAGGCTCAGTGTAGAATTCTCTCTTTTTTTTAATATCCTCTTCCTGCCACCACTCCCCGCTCTTTAACAGTTATTTATTTATATTACAGTACTATCTATTATGCTCAAATATTGACTAAAGCTTCTGTCGGCAACAAGAGCAATTAATAGTTTTGCATGTGGACTTGGCTTTTGTTGAGAGAATGTTATTTTCAGTACTTGTCAGGTCATTGGAATATAGGTAAGACTTGGATTTTTGTTGTGAAATTTATGATGCTAGAAATTAAAACAAATATAAATAAATATTTTTATTTGATTATTTCCTCTGATGGCTGCACATTTTTTTCACTAAAACAAAAATATGATAGGAAAACTTTAAAAACATCTAACTAGCTAATAAATACATTTTGTTTTCTTATGTAGATTTACTCTTTACTTGAAATAACTAAGTAACTCACCTGCATAAGTCGTTACCATCTAGTGTCTTAGGAAATGGAACCATTAGTAGCATATCATTTACGGTCTTCTCTTTATTTCTAAAATATCACATTGAACAAGGTTGTTTAAGAGAATAGTATTTTTTTTTTTTCTGTTTGAATTTAAGTTCATTCAAACTTACATTACACTTACGATCCTAGGTATTTGTTTTTGTTTTTTAAGGAAAGGTACAGGCAGGAATAAAGGTGAGCAGAGACAGACAGGAAGAGAGAGGAGGAAGAAGCACTTCATTTATTTTATTTAGTTCATCTTGGTTTTCACCCTGGCCTTGGGTCTTGAACCTGGGTCCCTAGGATATGTGGCCTGTGTTCTGGGTGGAAGGCAGTTAACCAAATTGCGACTCCACCAGGGTGTGCCATCTCCTGGTGTATTTTTTAAAAAGGCTGAGCTAGGCAACACAGGGTTTAAATTCTCCCTTTACCATATGAGCAAGTGACATTGGCCAAGTTACGTATGTCTTTGGGCCTTAGTCTCTGCATCTATAAACATACGATAATAACACTGATGTGACAGAATCATGATGTAGAACCAATGAGACAGCGGGATACTGTTGAATTAATTGTAAAGTGCTAATACAGGTGTTCAGTTTCTATGTTCAGATGCAGGTTATGTCCACATCCTATAAATTAAAACATGAATGTGTTCAAAATCTCAACCAGTTCCTGAAGCTAGAAATCTGAAATGGCAATGACAAAAAGGGTCAGTGACACTCTTGGCTTCTAACCAATTCTGTATAAAATCTTTCCTAACCACATATTTTAAAAGATGAGGAAAGATAAAGGAATGTAGTGAACAGTCCTTTTTCTCTAATCCTTAACAACATTTTCTCTTCCAAATAATTCAGTTACAGAAACTTGAAGCCTAACTCAGGACTAAAGGTGGCCATTCAAAGGACTGTTTAGAATGCTGTGTTTATGAAAGCGAGGTGCCATGAACATGTGCTTGTATCAGACAGAGGTGGACATGAGCAGAACAAGCTTGTTCACAAAGTCCTTCCCTCTCTTTGGCCAGGAGTCACAAAATTCTGACATTTGGGTATGGAACTTTTCCTTGAACAAAAGTTGAAATGCATGTGTGCCTGAGTATGTATTTAACATGTAAAGGAAGAATGAAATTGAGACACAAACCTCTTTCATTGACTCAAATTTAGGGCCAAATTTTAGTAACACAGCTGTCCAGATGTGAGACACTAATGAGAACATAAGGAATTCCTGGATAGAAAAAGGATGGTTGGCCCAATGGCCTGTCTCCTTCAAGTTTATTACAACACACCTCTCCCTGTTGTCAGCATATCTTCTAACCCCTTTTGCCTACATAAACATGTCCAGCTGTCTCTTAAAATCGTTTTTCTTTTATGTTTCACTCAATGGGCTAATTTGGTAATTTGCAGTGTTTTCCATATGTTGGTGGATCTTCAGATGAAGTAGACTTATATTATCACTACTTAATTTTATAAACTTTTTCAATAATAGAATATTTATAGTAGATATCATTGAAGTAATCGATGAGAAAAAAATCTACAAAGAATTTAGAAAATTCCTTTTACTAATCTATGTTTTAATCTTTTGGAAGATGTGAAGACTTAAGTGGAAGTGATTAAAGTGGGCAAATATGAAAACTTTCTTCCTTTTACTATATTAGTCTCATTAAAGTTCTTAGCAAGAAGGAAGTACCAAGTTCAATGGGTAGAATAAAGTAAAGAGCCCAGTGTCTTAATTGGTTGGGTTAGTGCCACATTCCAGATATTTTAATTACCTAATTGTTTCAGTATTTCAGGCTAACAAAAATTTGACTTGAATTGTTAAAAATATTGAATCAATTCTCTGAATCAGTATAGACATGATTTTACACTGAAAACTTTTTCCCAAATAACTGGGGACCAATAGACTTGGAGAGAGTTCTTAGGTACACTGGGGACTTTTTGATTAAAAAATTCACCTCGGGTGCCGTGGTATAGAAGTGGTTAAGTCCGCCACTCTGGCTGAACACAATCCACACACATTCCCAACAACCTGGGTTCCATCCCCAGGGCAAGCGTGTCTGTGGTGAGGAGGAGGAAGGAACAAGATAAACAACTAAATAAAATAAAAATTATTTTTAAAATAAAATAAAAATGCTTCCTGCTATCTCTTCCTGCCTGCCTACCTATTGGCCTGCATTCCTGCCAGCACCTTTCCTTTAAAAAAACAACAACAAACAAACCAAAACCACACCCCTGAGAACTTCTGACCAAGATGGCAGCGAGGTATCATCCTGAGCTTGCCTCCTCTCCACAAACAAAACTGAAAACTGGGTGGCAATAACGACAACTGAAAAACAAGAGAAAGAAAGAAGGGAAAAAAAAAAAAAAAAGGAACAGGAGGTTAGTAAAACCAGTCTCTCCAGAAGAGAAAACAGGAAAGGTAGGTGAAGTGTAGAATCAGCACAGCTGAAGGCCTGGAGGGATGGGGCAACTCTCCCTGAGGTCTGAAGGGCGCTTTCCCGGGTTGGGTGCCTCTGCACCTGGGCACTGCTTCTGAGAGGGGAGTGTACATGCTCGGGGGAGGAAAATAGCCATTGGCAGATGGAGCCCACAACCTGGGCACAGGTGGCGGCCTTCGCGGAAAGCGCCGCTAAGTGGAACCAGCTGGGAACACAACACGGTTGGCTGCGGCTCTCTCCGGGAGGTTTTCAAAAGTCACTTCTATCCTGACCCATCTTGTGTTGTTAATTCAGATACTTGCCCCTTCTTCACTCGGGATGGTTGTTGTGACTACGATGAATCCCAGTTTCTGCTGTCTGGACGAGGGCCTGAACGCCACACCCTGGGCCGTCATCAGGTGTTGTACCTCCCGGAAAGGCTCCGACTATAAGCCTCTTAGAATCTGACCCCTAAATCTAGGCCCCTATAGAGGCTCCATCTTGGCAGCTGCCTCCTCCTGACACAGTGCCCTGAGAAAGGGGTGAGGGATTCCAGGAGAGGCGCCTTAGAACTAAGGCTCCCTAGATCCCATCGCTTCTTGGCTGGCCTTGGTCGCCAGTGGGACTGAGGCTTGACTGCTGTCTGGATTCATGGTGCCTGGGCTGCTTCGCGCTTGTCTGAGCTTCTGAGGAGAAATGTATGCCATGGAGTCTATTGACTTTGCAAACGGACCACAGCTTGGGAACAGCTTCAGCCTGGGGCTTGGGGTAGAGCTCTGATACACAATGTGTCCTGGTGGATTAGTGGTTTGATCAACTGCCTTCGGCTGATGAGCAGTTTCACATGCATGCTAAGGATCGGGGTTCTTGTCCCCGGTCTGGGGGGAGCAACCAGTGTGAACAACTAAAATGAAACGCGGCTGCTTCTTCCTGCCTGCCTGCTGCTTGCCCACTTGCCTTCATTCCTACCTGCGCCTCTCCTTAAAAAAAAAAAAAAAAACTCTGTTAATAGAATTTGCTTTGGAGGGAAGGTGAGTATGAATTCTTCTCAAAACTCAACTAGACACAGCCTTTTGGCAGTCTTGAGCTGTTGGTACCTCTTGCCAGCAGCCTCCTGGATCTCTGCTGCCCCATCTGCAACCTTGTCGTCTAGGATGCGGGTCTGTTACTTTGTGTGAACTCTAGAGCCACCCTGACTGGAGCAGAGTCTTAAACCTACTCAATAGCAGAAAGCCCGGTATCTTGGGCCATCACCCAGGACCACCCAAAGTTACACATAAATAAGTAAATAAATAAAGGTTTGGTTTTAATACATAATTTGCAAGATATTTGTTCCTTCATTCTTAATCTATAACAAAATGGTGGTGAGTTCTGGAGGAGTAGTGGTTGGACGCATGCCATATCCCAAGGTCCTAGGTTCGTGTCCGGCTGACCAGGAACAACCAGAATGAACCACTTCATGCAATAAAGTACTTCTTCTTCCTCTCTCTGCCTGCCCACCTGTCTCTGCTCACCTTCATTCCTGCCTGCACCTTTCCTTTAGGGGGGATAAAAATGGTAATACTCCAGAAGAAGAGTTTGAAGCAATGATTTTATAGATTTATAAAGAAATTAAGAAAACAATGGATGAAAACTTGAGAATTCCAACAAAGACAGAGATAATATGAAAAAGTTTCAGTCCAATGTTATGTAACTATGAGATATAATTGATGAACTAAAAAACACAAAAGGGTTTCAACAATGTAGTAGACGTAGCTGATACAATTAGTGAGATGGAAAACAGGCAGCAGAAAACACCCAAACAGACCAGGAAGAGAGAGAGAGAGAGAGAGAGAGAGAGAGAGAGAGAGAGAGAGAGAGAGAGAGAGAAAGCATCTCTAGAAAAAATAGCTGCGAGTTTCCTTACCTTAGGTAAGAGTTTCCTTACCTTAGGTAAGTGAATAGACACCCAGATCTAGGAAACTCTAAGAATTTCAAAAAAATTAAATTCAAACAGATAACAAGACACATTATAATAAAAATGGTAAAAAGAAATCAAAGATGAGAATCCTTAAAGCAGATAGAAAAAAATCTTTTACATATAAAGAAACCCCCATAGAATTAACTATTGATTTCTTAGTCTATTACTCTATTGGGCAGGGGTATTTTTCAGAATTAAAGGAAACAGTTTCTCAGACAAACAAAAGTTAAAGGAATTTGTTGTCGTTAAACTGGCCTCCAAGAAATACTAAAGGGGTTTCTATAAAATAATAAGCAACCCCACTCACTGCCAGCGAAACATCAAAAATATAAAATGAGGGGAAGGAAGATAGTAAAAATGTTGGACTATTAAAATGAGTTGGAGTTGACTTGCTTGTATGTTAAAACAGGTTACAAGCATAAAATTGTATATGTAAACCTCATGGTGACTTCAGAACAAAAATCTATAGAAAAATCAAATAAGGAAATGGAAAGGAAGCTCAAACATAATGTAAAAAGAAGCCATCAAAGCAAAGAAGAGCATAAGAAGAATGCAAACAAATTGCAAGAACACCTAGAAGACAAGTAATAAGAAGTTACAAATATGTTAAAATAAACACATGTATCAATAATTGCATGTCAGTCAGAAGACACTAAATGATTGAATGGATTCAAAAAACCCTAAATCCTACTTTCTGTTGCTCACAGAAAACACATCTAACTTCTAAAGACGAACATAGATTTAGAGTAAAAGTTTGGCAGTTAATCTTAGAAAGCACACCTGAAAACTTCCTTTAAGATTTAACTGGTGTGTGCCCTGGTTAGGTGGTTAGGTGAGTCACCTCAAAAGAAAGAAAGCAATATATAGGCATCCCAGGAACATGGGTTTGTGTTCCAGGTCCAGGGGAAACAACTGATGTGAACAACTAAATAAATTAAAATGCTTCTTCCTCCTCTTTCTTCCTGCCAGCCTATTCACCTTCATCCCTGCCTGAGCTTCTCCTTAATATGATGTAATTGGAGCTCAAGGAAGTGGCAGTAACTAAAGGGTGCTAAAGAGAATAATTAGTGTATAATTTAACTGAATATTTTCATTTTTGAATATCATTTAAGCATTATATATATTTATGTATTTCCATGTAGGTAGAGATTATATATCACATTTAATCTTTTAAGTGTTTGTTAACACTTCGAGTGACAAGCTTGACCCAGTTCCTTCTGCCTCATCCCAGCATTTCCTGGTTTTAGCTGTGAAAGTTTGGCTTCCTGTGAAATCCCTCAGCTCCAAGCACAGGTTCTTCACAAAGACATATGAAAACAATAAAAATAATTTGCTCTTTGGTTTGCATGCTCTTCAGACTCTGGGAACCCCAAAAGCAAAGTGTTACATCAGCATTAAGGGTTTTGCTCTCTAGTTATAACAGCCTGTGTTAGGGTGTCA
The DNA here is from genome assembly GCA_004363575.1 of Solenodon paradoxus. Taxonomy (NCBI): domain Eukaryota; kingdom Metazoa; phylum Chordata; class Mammalia; order Eulipotyphla; family Solenodontidae; genus Solenodon; species Solenodon paradoxus. The sequence continues at coordinate 20,578 of RJWH01000033.1, forward strand.
GTACCTTGGTGACTAGGGTGAAAGATGATTCATGTTTTTTTGTTTGTTTGTTTTAAATTGTTTCCAAGATCAGCTGATACTAATGTGTTTAAAAAAAAGGTGGGGGGTGGGACTGGAAAAGATTTTAAAATCAAATATATTTCCTTGCAAGCTTTTCTACCCCAAGTCACTAGTTTTCCAGATACCCAGTAAAATGCATCCTGAATCTAGTCTTGAAGGACCTACCAAACCCCCAAAACCTAAGCCATATCCTGTTGTTAAGATTATGGTAGGAAAAAATGATCTGCATTTATTTAAATCTTGTATGTCTCATTATTAGAGGAATTCTGTATTTTGCTATTTCGAATGTGTGGACTGTGACTTCTGAACTTTCTTAAGGAGGAGGTCTCAGTAGAGAGCCTGCCTCAGTTTATCCTTAATGATTTTTGGCTCCAATGAAGCCATTTACAAGATTCCTCTTCCCAACAACTGTGCTGCCCCACATTGTGTAGAAGAGCATTCTTCATGGCTAGACGATCTGTGGGAGGTGACCAAAATATTTTAAACACAGAAGAATGTAACCAACCACTCATTCAGGATTTATACATTTTTCATATGCATGCTGCGTCTCTGGGGTAGCACCTTGCTCTACGTGCGTGCTTGTGAGCGTGTGCATATGTAAACACGTAGCATTTCGCTACAGACCATGGCACAGATTTCTGGTCACCATGCTGCATGACTGATCCATTTCATATGATGTGTTTAGTACGGTTCGTTGCCCACTGGTCTTATTATTTAACAATTTGCATTAAATTGAATTTTCTATTTACAGGTGTAAATGGAAATTTTGGCTTCTGAGAATTTATTATTTACTAGCTGGAATGTTTCTTGGTTGAATTAGCTCTGCCAATATTAGCTCTGTGTATACCTGGAATAAAGTTTTGGTATATTCAGTTAGAATATTGCAATAAGAATGTCTTATTTTTATGGTTAAGCTTGAGCTACTGAGAACAGATCAGTGTCATTAGTCTAGGAGACATGCACCATAATTCTGTAGAATTTTTGTTTTTTAAGTATATATTTCTTGATGGATCAAAGAAAGTTAGATGCTTATAGACTTCATTCTATTTACCAGACTCTGATTCTATGCATTACCCTTCCTGCTTCATTAAGTCCTCATACATCTTGTGAGAGGTCACTAAACTTATTCCCATTTTCCAGGAAATGGATCCTTATGCAAGATGACAAAATTGCTAGCACACATACCCTGTGAGTGACAGATCACTCTTTCCAGATCATTATTATATTGTGAGTCAACTGTTCTAAGCTCTGTAGTATTGTTCTGTGACCTTTTTCCCCACAGACCAGCTACAGCACAGGTTCTCAATATTTCAGAATTTGCTAATGCCATTTACTGCCTTGAACTGTGGCATGTTGCCTTATCCTTACTTCTTTGTTGGCTGCACTCTTCAGCTTTGTTTTCAACAAAATGGAATGGTCAGCATTCATAGTAGATCTAGCAAAAGTCTGGCCAAACTCCTAGGACCTTGTGTTGTTTTTAAAGGAAAGTGCAGGCAGGAATGAAGGCGAGTAGGCAGATAGGCAGGAAGAGAGAGGAGGAAGAAGTATCTTTATTTTTATTTAATTGTTCACACTTGTTGTTTTGCCCTGGGTGGGGTCTGAAACAGGGCTATGTGGCTTTCTCCTTTGGAGGCGATTGACCTAACAACTATTCCACCAAGGTATGCCGATGTTGTGTGTGTGTGTGTGTGTGTGTGTGTGTGTGTGTGTATGTGTGTGTGTATTTTAATATTTTTATTTCTAGCTTTTCTCTCCCTTTCTAATATTGTTTTATTGAGATAATTGAGATACCATATAATTGGCCCATTTAAAGTCTGCAATTCAATGATTCTTAGTATATTTACAGATATGTATAAAAATCACCATAGTCAACTGTAGAATATTTTTATCACCACAGAGGAAAGCCCTTTACCCTTTATCTATTAACTTTGTCCATCCATCCCTCCATTTCCCTCAGTCTTAAACAACTACTAATTTCTTTCTGTCCCCATAGGATTAACTATTTTGGACATTTTATATAAATAGAATCACATAACACATGATCTTTTGTAATTGGCTTCTTTTGCTTAATGTAATGTTTTCAAAGTTTATTCGTATTGTCCATGCATCATTTCATTCATTTTTATGCTCAAGTGTTACTGTATTATATGGATATACTACCTTTTGTTTCTCTATTCATATTGGCCACTTTCGACAATTCAGAATAGGGCTGCTATGAACACTTGCATAAGTTTTGTTTGATACCTATTTTCAATTCTTTTGGGTATATACCTAGGAGTGAAATTGCTGAGTCTTAATTCTATGCTTCACTTTTTGAGAAATCACCAAATTATCTTCCACAGCAGCTTTATCATCATGTGAATGTATGGTGGCTCTGATTTCTCCACTTCTTTGCCAGTACTTGTTATTTTCTTTTGCTATTATTGCTTTTGTCCTTGGTTGCAGCCATCCTAGTGGCTGTTAAGTGACCTAATTAATTTTGATACCTTTTAAAGAGAGCTTTGTTCTTCCCTCTTTTATGCTCCCTAGAACTGGTTTATACTTTCCTTTAATTTGTCTCCAAATCCTGTAATCTTTTTCTTCTGTTACCTTACTCTCTTCTTGAAATCAGGATGTACAGACTTGTTACTTTTGTGTTCCCAGGGTGCAGTGTCTGGGGCTTAGTACATGCTTATGAATGAACGAATGAAGAATGAGGGGTATTGTGTTGATAAGGGATTTTGGGAGCTAACATTATTTTATGATCATTCCCTTGTGCCAGGCACTGTGTTGCACTGACATCTAATTTAACTTTCATAAGAATAGTAAGAATAAAGTATTGTAGTCTTCATTTACTGAAGAAGAAACTGAAACCAGTGGCGTTCTGTTATCTAACCACTAAGCACAGAGCGCAGAGACTGGTTTTAAGCACAACACTATAAATAGAAAAGCTGTCTTAGTTTTATTATAATAAGCCACAATACAAGAACATACAGACTATTGCTACTATTATTCATATTACTATAACTATTTTCACTTAGTAGAGGCTTTTTATGTGCCATGTGCCATAGTGGCTGTTTTTGTGTACTATCTAATCATTTAAAGAATTTAGTGAGTCGGACATTATTATTTCTTCACATGGTGAAACAGTCACTGTAATTTGTCCAACAACAAAAGTCAAAACCAGGTCTGTTTAATCGCAAAGTAGATGTACTTTTATCAGTGTAGAAAAAGTTCATTAGAGATATGAAAGCTTGGTTACTGGACAGTCTGGGAAGTCAGTCAGATAACCAACCAATCAGATTTCCAACAACTTTTCCAAATACTTTTGCTTTGTGAATCACCTCTACTCATGATTTTTGTAGAGCAGACAGCTTAAATCTATATGTAATGTAAAAAGTACTCTGTGATCCTACATAAATGTTGTATTCACTTATTTTAAGATAGCTTACCTAGAATGTATGTGAAGTAAACTTTATCTGATTGAATCTCTTTTTTTTTCTTTTAAGGAAAGGTACAGGCAGGAATTAAGGCAAGTAGGCTGGAAGGAAGAGAGAGGAGTAAAGAACTATTAATTTGATTCAGTTGTTTATCATTGACTATTCTCCTAGTCCCAGGTCTTGAACCTTGGTCCTTGGGATGTATATGAACTCTGCCTGAACTGGCCTGCTGGGCCACCGGGGCATTTCTAATCATTTTCAAGAGTAATAAGTTGGCTGTGCTTGTTTTTAATAATTTGGTCATTTATTCAATATTTAGATTTTGGGAGTCATTCTTTTCTTCTACTATATAATTTTTACCTTATAGCTGTATGAAATACTGGTAATAATTCATGGTAGATTTTATTGTTTTGAAAAGGAAAGATACAGGCAGGAATGAAGATAAATAGGCAGGTAGGAAAAGACAGAATGAAAAAGCATTTTTATTTATTTCATTTAGGTCATTTTGGTTGTTTCCCCTAGCCCTAAGATTCAAACCCAGGTCCTTTGGATATATGTGGATTACGCCTGGCCAGGGGTGGGAAACCCAACCACCTCTCCACCAGGGTGTGCCAGATTTTTTTTTTTTTTAACATACCCTGATTTTATGATGATTTATGCTCTCTGATTTCAGAGTATCTCTCCTGTATTTATACTAGGTTATTAAATATTGGGAAACATCTGCCTGATCATTTTTTGGGGGATCAGGTATATATGGAAAAACAGTGGCATCAGAAGCCTTATGCTTAAAATAATTTTAATTAATGTAATATACAATTTTGATGTTTTACTCATTCTCCTTGTGTCAGACTCTTCATTGCTCTTCATGCCTTTTTCAAGTGTTTATTAATATTTTTTAATAAAGGCCCGTGTTACCATTTGGTGCATGTCTCCCTTGGCAGTGACATCTTGAAAATTAAAAAAAAATACCTCCCTCACATGCATCCATTCAGGTTGGCTGCCTGTAACTGCATCATACTTCAAATGTGTCACCTTATTAAATTCTGCAAATTGCTCTGAACATTGTCTCTATCAATGCTTTGGAAGGGCTTTACTGTCAGGTCAGCTTTCTAAGGGCTAGATATATGGCAAACCTGGCAGCCTCACCTTTATTTAAGAGCCAAAATATAAATAAGTAGATTATAAAGCAATCAATCAATATAGTGTTGCAGGATGTCAGGATTGGCATTGACCTCGAAGCTCAGCACCCTCATTTTATGGCTGAGTAAGTTCATCCATAAACTGCAGGAGATGGGTTTTTGCCCTGACTCAGTTACAGCTGACTAGGTAACCTCGGGTGTGCTTCTGTGCCTCAGTTTCTTCATGTGAAGGAGAGGAACGTTCCCCATGTTAGGTCATCCCCCGGGTATTTCCTACTTCAAGTTTCTTTGGTACCATGACAAATTGATATATTTGCTACATTGCTCTTCCATAAAAAGTCTTTGATCTCACGCAAAAGATTGTTCTAAACTTTGATAGTGTCTTCTTATATATTCTTTAAAAGTTGGGAGCGCTATCGATTTAGAGTTATTGGCAAAATCATAACTTTTAGTCACTGTTGAAAGAAAAAACAAACCCAGATCTTTTTCCCGTTCAGAGCATTTCTTCACTTTTTTCTCCCCCTGGTTTGTTGTTGTAGGGTTGTTGGGGATATTAGGTTACTGACCTTTGTTTTTCTTTCTACAATAAGCTTTCACTGAAGTATTTTTGGGGGCTCGCAGAAGAAACAACAACTCTCACATGCAAATAATTAAATGGATATAAGGCAAGAAAAAAAGTGGCACAATTTTGAATTGATTAATTTTCTTGCTTTCTGAAAACTTATGGAGCTTAATGTGAAAGTTGTGTGTAAGAGTGCACAGGCTTTCTGAGAATGTTTCTTTTCTTGCATTACATTAAAGTCTCTGGGTGAGTCTAGGACTCCTGCAAGTTCTGGGCAGACAAATTTGGCAAGCTTGGCCAACAATCTAATCTGATATGATGCATACTTCTCTACTCAACTGTAAAAATCTATTTCATTCAGATATCACCTGCTATTCTTACAGCAAGTCTTTGGAATAGAGATCCTAAATGTGTCAAAAATATGTAATGTGTTTGTGATTGAAATAAATAGAGACTAGAGTGACTTCACAGACTTGCTCTCACATGTGCTGGCCAGCTCTTACAGAATTCTGAAGTAGGTTATACTAGCCTTCCCACTTTCAATGCCTTTATGGATGTGGTGTTTATATATCCTAGATTTTTCAGGGCAACCCTGGGTTGTAAATATTCTGTCCTTGTTCCCAGAAGTACAATCATACTTGTCAAGCTATGTGTCATGAGTTTTGGTTTGGAAAATATGGATGCCGTATGTCCATCAGAGCCTGTTTTTTCTGGCCTGATGCCTCATGCTGTCGCTCTACCATGCCCTACCACTAGCCCACTTCCCATTCCTTCTCTTCAAAGGCTTGTTTCTGTTTCAGTCCACTCACTCATGCTCTCTATGCCTAGTGTCTAGGGGCCAATGTGAACAGTAAACTAATCTGTGCTAATGGGCAAGCAGGAGAAAATCAGGGTCAGGAGAATCCACACATCGAGAGTGTTCTATCTCCTCTCAGTAGCCTAAGTGGCACTCTGGAAATAGTGCCTTGGCTTCATTTATCCATCTTTAAGACAAAGTTGTTCTAGCATTGCTTGTTGGGGACAGATTTCTTGGAGGAGGCAGGAGTCCCACATTTCATTGCAAAGAGAGCTTCCTGCTCTGTCAATATCTTGGGCCTCTTTGTATATGTGTCCTAGATGTGATTAGATTCCTGTAACAGTAGGAGAGGAATATAAGGCTTGTGCACCAACTTTAGTTCTCTGCCAACAATTATTTCTCCTGGTATGTTTACACTGCTCAAATGATCTTTTAACAAAGTTGGAAAGCAAAATTGTTTTATGACAATATTGGCTGAGAGAGCAAGACAAATGCTTCTCCACGTTAAATCCCTCTCCCCGCTCGTATCCAACTTAAAAAAAAAATCTTTAATGAGGAGACTAAGCTTAACATTTGCAGAACGATGTTTAGAATTATTTGAAATATTTTGTGGATTTCAAGTTCATTGCCTGCCATTTTCCTTTTAGCTTAACCTTGTTATTTCTGTTTATTTTATGTGATTTTATTACATAAATATATAAAGATTTCCACTAACTGTCCAAACAGCTTGCTTTTAAAATCTCTGCTTAAGCACTTTTATTTGTATCACAGTTTTTTTTTTTTTCTTGTCTTGGTTTGGTACTTCACTGTGATAAATTTCAATGGAATCTCCTCTAACTCTTTATAAAATAACTCCTCATTTCTCTGTGTTAAGCAGTTTACCTTTTAGAAATTCAATCAGCGCTCTTTTGGCAGTTTGTATTATCTTAAAAAGAAACATTAGTACCTTGACTTTTCAGTCGTGGGAGCATTTGCTGAACCAGATGCTTTCAATCTCATCTATTATTTCTAATCATACATGGTTAAGTCTCAAAAACACACTCTTGAGATTGTTGACTATTTAGGAAACTAGGAGAGCAAGCACAAGTGCATAATGTCTTTAGAAATAGGATACAAACTTAGCACTGTTATTATCCTAATCAATATGTAAGTCATTAAACTGTCTTGTGATCACATTGAGACTTTCCATACAGTTTATTTTTCCTGACCTTTTAAGTGTACGTTCAGCTAATTTAATGCTAATATCATAGGGTTACCTGCTCACTTTGTGTTTCACTGAGGCTTCAGTATGTACCAGTCATATTGGTTTCTAAAATCTGAACGAGTGGAGAGATTGGTATTATCACATTTTATAGATGAGACTACGTCTAAGTGGGTAAATTATATATATATTTTTAGTCTCACAAGCAGTGTAAATGAGGCTTAAATTCAAACCAAAGTCTGTCTGACTTAAAAACCCCCACTTCTAACCACTGTGCTATAATACTTCCTGTTAACCATGGATAAAGGTGTCTGTTATGTAAATCAACATAGTCATTGAAGACAGACTTCCTTATTTTTACTGCTATATGCATATATGAAAGTGTTTTATGTTAGCCTTGCCTGATTTTCTTTTTTTAATTTGAAATATGCCAGAAAGTATATCATCTACTCATAAAATCATATAAAATAAGAAGTGAAAAACTTCCCTGTCCCTCCAAGTTCTTAACCTCCTTGGTGTGTCTATGTTCGCCTTGGTCTATCCAGGTATGACTCTCTAGATATTTTCCTTTTTAATTTTTGAAGTCTGAGCTTGAGGTTTATTACTCATTTTACTATTTTCTTTAAATCACTTCTGTTTGCTTAAGAAACATACACAAATTTATTCCTCTGGAAAATACAGTAAAGTATCTTTTTTTTCTCCTTTTTTTCCTTCAAGGAATGGTGCAAGCAGGAATGAAGGGGAGTAGACAGACAGGAAGAGAGAGGAGGAAGAAGCATTTAATTTTACTTATTTTTATTTAGCTGTTCAGACTTGCTTCCCCCTGGAACCCTAGAGTGAACCCAGGGGTGTGTGGCCTGCACCCCTTTGGAGGTGATACACCCAACTTCTGCTCCATGAGCGTGCATTTCTTCAATTTTTTTTTGTTCTGTTTAAGCATTTTGAGAGCCAGAGTCTACAGGCTATGCACCCATCAGTCAATTAGTTTTTAAATACTGACTTGCCTCTTTTCTCCTAATACTTATCCATAGTTAGACTGTAGGAAGGATATAGTCAAATACTTATATTTTTTATGTCATTTCTTCTCTAAATGGATGATTGGAGATTCTTACAGATCTTTTTCTCTTTTTGGTCAGAAACTTCTTTTAAAAACAGACATTTAGCATAGACACTTTCAGACTTTGATCCTCTACTAAAAAGTCAGGGTATTTTCAAATTGAACAAGTGGGAGAAGCTCCAATGAAAAGGTAAAGGAAAGGTAGTCATCATTACAGAAATTACAAGAGGACTTCTTCAGCTTCTTAGTCTCTATCAGAGTTGTTCTGAGATTAAAACTTCTAGGAGGCAGTTTGCCTTCATCCTTTCTTTTAGTATGATGGTCTCCTTTCCTCCTCTGAGCTTCAACTGAAGGCTCTACATTTATTTCTGGTTACATGCCTGGGCATTTTTTTCATGTCTGTTTCTCTCTGCCAGACTGTAAACCAAGCAAACCAGAGTCCTTGTCTTTATCCCAGGGCCTAGTTAGTGCTGAATAAACATGTGTAAGATGAAGGCAAATATGTGATTGACTGAGTGATGATAATGATTGCTGTTTTGGGTCCCTCTAATTAATAACACAGGGATTTGCAATAAGGTATTCACATGACTGTGAGAGACAGAGTGTGCTACTAGACAGAGCACAAGTCTGGAAGTCATTTTGTTCCCAATCTTATTAGGAAGATGATCTTTACTGAATTCTGAGACTTTGTTACCAGCTATCTCATCTGTGACATGGGCATATTATCACTCATGTCCCATGTTGCTTTCAAGATTCAATGATAAAATGACACCACATGTTTAGCCCTGATCTTAAGACTATATAGACTTTATTTATTAAAAAAAAAATCACTTATGGTGAAATACACATAACATGAAGTTTACCATCTTAACTACTTTAAAGTATATTCTCAGTTTAGGAGTTTTAAGTACATTCACATTGTTGTGCAATTAATTTACGGAACTCTTCTTGCAAAACTGAAAAATCCATGCTCATTAAACTATGATTTCCTCTTCCCCATAACCTCCGGGAACCATCATTATACTCTTTGTGTAGATTTGACTAGTGCAGGCACCTCATATATGTGCAATCTTACAGTATTTTTTTTTTGTAACTGACCTATTTTACTTATCAATAATGTTCTCAAGGTTAATCCATGTTGTAACATGCATTAGAATGTCCTTCCTTTTTAGGACTGAATATATCCCACTGAGTGTTTATGCCACATTTTATCAGTCATTCGTCCATTGACACTTGAATAGTTTCAATGATTTCATTTTTGTAAATAATACTTCCATGATTATAGGTCTGCAAACATCTCTTCATGACTCTTTTTCATTTCTTCAAGATGTAGAATTACAGGATCATATGGCAACTCTATTTTTAATGTTTGAGGAAGTTACTATTTCAATAGCAAACACACCATTTTATGTTCCTACCAGAGGCATACAAATGATCTAATTTCTTAACATCCTCAACAGTTGTTATTTTTTTCTTTTTTGGGTAATGTTCATCCTAATGGGCATGAAGTGATTTCTCGTGGTGGTTCTGATTTGCATTCTCTATTGATTAGTTATGCTGAGTAGGTGTGATTTGCTTTTTGACTGTTTGTCTATCTCCTGTGAAGAAATGTCTATTCAAGTCTTTTGCAGACCATATAGCCTTTGAATTAATAGATGTAGTACTGTGACTACTACTACTATTAGTGATAATTTATTCATTTGATAATTGTTTATGGAATTTTATGAGAGCCAGAGCCCACTCTAGGTATTGGATACAACAATTAGGCAAAAATTCCTCCTTTCCAGGATGTTACAGTCAAGAAGACATAAAAACAAATAAAATATAGTATATATTAGGTAATAAGAGTGGTTGAAAAAGCTGAAATGAAAAAGTTGTTAGGGATTAGAATTTTAGATGGAGTGACAAGAAAAGCCTCACTCAGGATGGGTGTCCAATCCTGAAGAAAGGGAGGGAACAAGTAGTAGTAATATCTGAGAGAATTTTCCAGACTGAAGAAATTACTTGCACAAAGTCCCAAGTCAAAAATATGCCTGATCTATTTGAAGATCAGTGTCAGTGCCACTGGACTAGAGTCCAGTGAAAAGAAAGATAATAGTAGAGGAAGACTGAGGTAGAAGTGTTTGTATGTGTGTGTGTGAGCATGTGAGCACATACAAGTGGACCTTTGTCTGTGCAGGCAAAGCCTGATAGGCAAAGCTTTATCAGACAAAATAGAATTGACTGGTTAAATTTTAATTTTAGATAAACAACAAATAGTCTTTTAAAGTGTAAGTAGGGGAGAAACCTTTCATAAAATGTACCGAACTTATTTAATCAGTCTTCAATGTTTTTATTTGTTAAATCTGACCATACTCCTTGTAAGCCACTGTAATGACTGGCTTTTATTCAGGGTTAGCTGGGAGTGGCACCATTTAATTTAATTGTAACAAGGTCGCTTGTTATTGTTTGGAGAATATGCCTTCCGGAAGTGATGATGGAAGCAGAGAGACCTTTGAGAGGCTATTGTACTAGTCCAGGCAGGAGATGGTAGTAAGTTGGACCAAAGCAAAGAGGTCATACTTGGAAGGTCATTATCAATTTTATGTATGTGCTTCCTCCAGGAATAGTTATATTTTAAGAGTCTACCCAGAGCAATGTTTTCTCTAAAGAAATGAATCTTCATTCATGCAAAATAGCATTTATTTAGCATTTTGCCAGACATTGTGCTGGTTGCATGCAGCTGAATAAAAATGCAATCTTACTATGCAAGGAACTTGTAGTGAGCTGAGAGAGTTCAGATTCTGCTGTCTGGGTAGGGAAATACTTGAGGCAAATATGCTTGGGGCCCTAAAAGTTGTATCAAGGAAATGTTACCCATTATTGTATAAGAAGAGCAACCATATAGTTTATTAACTGAACTGGGGTACTTTTGAGATGGAAAGGGCATATTTACTAATAATTATTCCAGGTAAAGAGGTACAAATCTAGTCTATCCCAGTAAAACTCAGATCTCTGATATTTTACTTTTGAGGTCCATTCCAATAGTGCTTTTCATGCAGCTGGTGGGAAAGGGGCATAAGAGACCAACAGCTTTTAAACTTTTAGATGAGTTCTCATGCTTTACTTATCAATCACTAGAAATAAAATATTCATTCTAAAAATGGGAGTAATATACAAGGAAAATAAAGGAACACTGATTATAGTATGTATGATATGTTTGTTCATTGGTTTGCCCTAAATTATCTGGGTCTAAGTCTGTAAATATAATAAAATGTTCTGAGTCCCTCATAGGGATGAAACATAGTTAAATGAAATTTGATCTGATTTCTTATAGAGGATAGAGAAAGCTCCCGATGGCTTCCTTTCCTTGGATGGAATTAGTTCGACTCATCACATTTTACTTGCTGAAAATGCTGGTTATTATTACAAAGCGACTGAAGGTTTTTAGACATCACTATTATATTTAGACCAATGAGGCAAAAGCATGTGAAGGATTTATAGCTTCATTGCAAGTTTTACACTCTGGAGGTAAGATATATATAGTCTACCTTATGGAAGGAGTCTTTTATTTCTGCTACTGAATCAGGCCTGGGGGCTTTTTTTGGTCATTGCATTGAGAGTGTAAGTGAGTCAATGCAGATGCAGTTCAGTGCACTGTAATGTGATTTTTAAAATTGCTCAAACAATCCATTTACTGTTGTCATCACATCTCTTCTGATTTTCAAGTGCAAATTTGACACCATTGTTCTTATTAACAATTAAAAAAAGTTTTGCCCCTCAAGTTTCCATGATAAGGGATACGTTTTTAGAGTTATGGTTACATTAAAATTCTTACTACAAATGAAGCCAGCTAAAAATGTTTACCAACTTGAATTGAGCTCATCATGTTTTGTTTGCTGAATAGGGTTTTGTGATTTTACCAACAAAGAATGAGTCTCCGAACTATTTTTAAAAGTGGAGATTTTACTCTAAAGAAGTGCTTGCCTCATTTTCTTAGTGCTACTCCAAACAAGATGTTGTTTATTACTTTGAAACACTATATGTAAACCCCAGGAATATGTTAAATATGATTGAAGTCTTGGCTGTCTTTAACAAATTGAAGTTTCCAGAAATTTAGCTGTGTTTAAAAACCAAAGCCATGTTTTCAGGAAAGATTTCTATTTCCAAATATGTGGTTGCCCAAACCTTTTATATTTTCATGTCAGATTCAGCTGCCAAATAACACACACTGTACCTTAGCTATAATAGAAAAACACACATAGATTTCAGATTTTAAAAAGCACTGCAAGAAAAACTATGATCATATTTCTTGATTTTATGCTATTCATACGCATTTAAGTATGTTTTAGAGTAAGCCCTGTGAGGCACTGGTCACTTATACTGGTTCAAATTGACAGCCATGCACAAGATTGGCACGGTGGAACAGCTGATCTGGGAAAATACAGGAATTCCTAGCCAGACCAAAATACGAGGTCAAGGAAGTCACTTTTATAATAATAGTGGTTATCTGTTTAATGTGTGATCTGGCAGTGATATGATGTTGACCATAGGCAATTATGCATATTTCTAAACTGGTTGTGTGCTAGCTCAGAGTAAGAGAAATCCCCCAGTTTGTGATAAAATGGTATTTATTGCCCTTTTATTTCTTTCATATGCTTTACTTAATCATTTATAAGAGACAAATTAATGGCGAATACCAATTTCATTTTGTGTATTATTCTGTAGTCATTTCTACACATTTGGGATATCTATTAATATGTGCTCTCAATAGTTTTGGCACAAGTTCAATGTCAACGAATGAGTGATGTACACATTTTATAGTCTTCTTAAGGGAAAATAATGTGGTTCAGTGACAGTATCTTGATTTCTTTGGAGGTAGGGTATTCTGGTATGACTTATAAGGGACAGAGAGCTATTAGTTGTTTTTTGTCTTTTTTTTCTCATCTAGGGTAGCAATGCAAAATTTTTGTTGCAGTACAGTGTATTTTCTTAGTAGGCAAAGTCAGGATTACTGTGTAGATTAATGCCTAAGAAACTGAATGGTCACATGAGAAAATCTTTTCCTCGATTCTTTCAATGTGACCGAAAGTCATATTCTATATTTTCTTACCATGACAATGTGATGACACAGCAAAAGAGTTGTACTGGCTTGTGCACATCAAATGTAATCTTTTCTTTGTGGGAAAATATGTCCATTTTGAACAAGAAAAAAAAAAAGAGCGACTTCGAATGTTTTAAATGTTAGGAAGACTGTGTTGGAGAAGATAGTTATTGGCTGTTGGTGACCTACTCCAGGGGCAGAACAAGAGAACTGGGATTGAATTTTAGTAAACCAGGTTTAAATTAGCCATGCAGAAGCACTTACATAAGACATCATGATGGGTTGCTTTCTTTATTCCCAGGGATTCCATCTGCTATACTCACCAGGACTCAGCGAGGTGCCTGGCACAGAGAAGGTGCTCCATGAATTAAATAAATAGAGAGAACTGTTCAGAGAGATTGTTATAAAAGGCAGAGCATTGAGTCCCAATGTAAGGTATTCATTTTTTTTTAAGGATAGGTACAGACTGGAATGAAGTTGAGTAGGCAGTCAGGAAGAGAAAAGAGGAAGAAGTATCTTATTTATTTTTATTTAGTTATTCATCCTGCTTGTTTCCCTTACCATCTGCTCCCTGCCCCTTAGCCTTGGGATATGAACCCTGGTCCTTGATATAAGTGGATTGCACTCTTGGCCAGAGGCAGTGGACACAATCACTACTCCACCAGGGTGGGACTTAAGGTATTTTAAAGTTTTATATTGCCATTATTTTAAGAACATTTATGAGGAAATAAGAGTTGAAAAATATTGAAAAATTTCTCTGGAAATTTGAATTATAGAAATATTCTTTATTTACCTATATAGTTTCCAATTTTCCCCAGACATTTTTTTCTTTAAAGTAGTACAATCAAAGGGATGTGGGGCAATTGCATTGCGAGGAAAGGGCTGGGAGACTGCTGATCTCAACATAATTTACTACTGATAAGAAGCCCAGGCTATTATCTATGGCAGTTGCCTTCAAGGATCCTCCAAAGATTGAACAAGAGATATTAAGAGATATGTGTTTGTCTCTTTCCACTGAGTGATTTTTATTGTGTATATGTGTGGGGGTGATGAGAGGGAATGTGGTCAGTTATGTTCTGTTGCTTCTAACATCCAAGTGGAGCTCAAAAAAGGATTTTATTTGAAAGATGTAAGAAAGACTTTAAGCAAGGAGCCAAGTGTAGCCAGTAGACACTGAGGAGTTCAGAGTTCTAGGGAGAGGGTATCCCTTCCATCTCTATATAGACGGCTTGCCAGAAGACTTGTCAAATCCAGATTCCAATCAGAGAAGACCAGACATTTGTGTTGAGTTCTTTTGGCTCAGTCTCCAGGAACTTCTGTGCTGGGTCTCCAGTGAAGATGATATCTGGAACTGACGTAAGCAAGGCCATCTCCTTAATTAGAAACCAAAGGCACTCCAGAGTTTACTAGTTTCATGAGCACAGGAAAATACTTAAGGCTTGGTCGCAATTATATTGGTTGCAAATTCCAAGAAGTACACGAACCATATTAATAAACATAAGCAAAATGCAGCATTATATATCATCTTCATTCATTGTCAAATGTTCATTTAAAAGTGATTTTTAGGTCAAACATTTTCATTCTGAAAGTATTCCTCAATCTACTTGATGATCACATGGAAATTGTGGTCAATTATAAATTTGATCAATTATAATTATAATATTACTTGAGACCCAGTATTTCAGAAACAAAATTGTAAAATTTTTTTATAGCAAAATGATTGTGTTTAATGTGGGACATTTTCATCTGCTTGACGTAATTGGTCTTTAGAAGTAACAGTACATGTGGTCTGGAGAGTATTTAAATGGTCTCAAATCTGGGAGACTCACTGGGAAGAAGCAAGTGGTTAGGTATATTTTAAAAAGTGCTAAGAGAATGTTACATAGAAGCCTAGCAATATTTCCTTATTAAAGTGAGGTATCCAATGGGCCCTTTACTTTAAGTGAAATCTTGTATAGCACATAGATAATTCTGAAAGCAATGAATCCAATCTTTAATTATATAGTATTTGTTACTAATCTGGATAAGAAAAAAAGTAAAAATTTGACCTTGTGTAAATAAAGCTGTGCCATGCATCTTGTGCTTTGTATTTTTATATTACAATACTTAAAACTGGTTTAATCTGGACAAGTGTTCATTGTTTTCCCATTGACTACATGTCTAGGTATAACAAGAATTCACAAGTTTGGAGAAGAGAAATGACAACTCCAGTTTGAGTTAGAGAAGTTGTCTCTGGAATGCAGTTATTTCTTAGCATGCTCTGAACTTTGCTTGATAATGTGAATGATTATTTTAATGTATGTTTTCTTCCTTATGTAATCATGCTGTTTGCACATTAACAGACAAGAGAATACTGGTGCTTCTATTTCAGGATGCTCCTAAAATATGCTTTTCTTATTTCTAGAAGGGCTATATTTATAATTTGGTGAGTCCTTCAGGGCAAACTATTAAATGATATTTATTAATATAGTTGCCTCACATTTAGGTAGACTAAATTGCTCATTTTACTTGATTATCTTATATTCTTAACATATTTTTAACTATGACACTCAGGTGTACTTATAATAGCTTAAGAGTTTATTTTATCAACATGCACACATTTTAAAGGTAATAATGTTAGAGCATTTTAACTTTCACACCTCCGTTTTTTCTTTCATACAATATTATGAAACATTTGTTGCAGGTTTTAGTTTTAATCTTGTTAGATGAGGTGACTACAGGCATGGATATTGAAATGAATTGCAAGACCACAGTCTTTACTCCTCAAGAAAGTGTTTCTCTGCAGATTTCCAGATAAACGCACCCACAGTCTTTTATGTAAAAAGTCAGGATGTAGATTTTTAGTCATTAATTCACCAGTTTCATGCTCTTTCTTGAGTTTTTCCAGTTAAGAGCATCTCCAGGTAGAGGCTCGCACACAGGTTCCATTAGGAAGGCGCCCTCTATGCTTTTTCTACCTGTGTTTCCCTGGCATGTCACCAGAATAATTACTAATAAGTTTTGTTGTATCAGTGATTGAGGAGATAAATAAATGGGAGTAATGGAGCTTAACCAAGGTTTGCCAATGGCAACTAAGACTTTATGCAAAGCTCAGGAGCAGTGGAGCCTCCATCTGACTACTAGATAGTTGTAACCTATGAGCATCTCACTGTTGAAATAAATGGCTCTCTTGGTTTGACTCAGCCTGCTTTGTCTACTTCATTCATTCTTCTCAGGTCAACTTGAAACTTTGGTCTGGTACAGAGGCTACCAGTTTGGGTCTATGTCTCCACATCAGAAGACACCAGGAAAGGTTAAGTCCTGTTTGGGTTAAGTAAGTGGAAGGTGGCTTGATGCCTCCCAGGCTGAGAAGGAAATGGTTTTTTAAGCAAAGGAATTAAGAGAATTAATATTTGTGCTGTGCTTTTTTTTTTTTTTTTGGTAGGATTTCCCCACTGCTGTGTGAAATCAGTGTCCCTTCCATTCAACATGATCCTTCTCCCCGTCCCACCCCATTCTAACCTTTCTCCAAGGTGACTACTTTCCTGTCCCCATAGTGCTGTCATGACTGAATTCTGCCTGGTGCAATATTACTGCCTGACTTACCGAACAGTGCAATAAACAGCCCCGTGCATTGCTCTGTATGCTGGAGCCTATTGTAGAGGCTGCTGTTCCATGTTATACACTGAACTTTCTTAAGGAGAGCTGTAGGGACAAATTTCTCTATGGTCTCATAACCAGGAATAATTGTGTCTCTCCTGAGAAAATGGCTAGTTTTTATTTTAGGGACACTGCATTTCACATGTGTCATGTTTCCCTCTTCATATATCCTGTCTGAAAGCTCAGATTCAAATTTATCGTCTACCTCTGACAAGTATATTGACTTCCTTATAAGAATTTTATCTATTTTAATTTTACTGCTTTTTCCCTGTACACATATTACTCACCTGTTTCATATTTAGTTTATCTTATATTGGAGGCATTAAAAAAAACTAACTTAAATCCTTTGGGAAAATAGCAGGGTAAAAAAAAAAAAATGAAGACTAGTGTGTTCATGCAGCACCTTTTATTTTATTTTATTTTAATTCCCCAGATCTTAATTTTACAACTTTTCCTCTGATAGTCTGAATTTCAATCCACCACTGTATAATGTTATAATCCCTTCTGGATTAACGTTTTGGGTATGAATTTGATCATTATGTTAAATTAAGGTGATAATTGTTGACCCTGCAGCTTCTACTTTCTAGTCATGTGAATTTAGCTAGATTACTTAATCTATTTCATTTATAAGAAGAATAGCATATATATATAATATATATACATATATATAATGAAGGTTGTAAGAATGACATGAAATACTGTGTATAAAGTATCTAGTACCTTATTTGACAGAACAACAGGTCTTTTGTTTAAAACAGTCTCATAAGTGGAAAATGCCTGGACTTGAAGTTTAAAGATTCTACTTTTTTACTTGTTATCTTACAAGCTTAGGCAAATCATTTTATCTCTTTGGACCACATTTTTCTTATATGTAATTTTCTGACATGGCCAGGAGAGTACTTTGGGTTCTAACTTCATGATTCTTGGATTCCAAGAGCAGCCTTGAGTAACATGTGAGAGTATGCCCCTCCTCTCACTAGGAATGAAATGAATATATTCATCTGGGCAGGGAGAGGTCTGGTAGGAAGGGATCCATATCAAAATCATGGAAATGACAAGGCTCATAGTGCCAGTCTTCATGTTCTTCATTAGAGTCGATCGTGATATTTACCATGGTAGTAGTGTCTTCTGGAAAAGTCTGAACTGCTAGTGATTAGAGTCCATAATTCAAGTGGATTTCAAAATACATGCCATAATGGATGCTGCTCTGTGTAGTGAATGGCCTGTAACCTGAGTGATACACAGAGAGACTGCAGTGGAACAAAGGGAGCTGCTGCTGGTGGCCAAAGACCATGCTGACCAATGATTACATTTGATTCAACCAAGGAGTCAATCAAGACACCTTTCTGTGTTCAAGATATGGCTTCTATTCAGGAACTATCATGCAATAAAAGACCCTTAAAGTAAAAGGGAACTCATTTATCAAGAAGATAAATAGAGCTTGTAATAGATGATATAGAAAAATAACACCGAAATGAAGCTACACTCATAGCAATTCATCAAGATTCAGGGGAACTTCGTGGTTAAGAGTATAGCATTTTTTAGTGTGGTTTTGGCCAAGTTATTTAATCTCTCAAAGCCTCAGTTTCCTCATATATCAGAGGGATATTGATACTTATCCCATATGATTGTCCTAAGGAGATAATATAAGTGCCAAGATATGTTAGCTATTGATAGCTATTATTATTAAAATTATTACTATTATTATTAAAATTATTATTACTATTCCATACCTTCACAATGGACTTCAAAGTTTTGCTACCCCTAATCTATTTAAACTGCAAGGATAAATACTAAAAATAGACCAAATGATTGGAGTTTAATATGCAGAGAAAAATTATCAAATATATTTTTGAATCAGTGTACCGTGTCCATTAATTACTACCCTATCATTTAATTCCTCAGATCTGATTTTAAAAAGATATCCATCTACTTTTACTTTTGATTGATTTCGTTATGTGTATATGAGATGAGATCACAAAGACACAAGTTTCCATAAACTGTCCTCAATACTCCATTGTCCCACTTTGTCTATTTCTTTTGAATCTTCTGTCTTCTGTTTTTTTGTCTGTGAAAAATGTAAATGTGCTTAACTTGTTCAAAGAAAGCATTATGGCTCTGAATACTGAAAATATTTCATAATATAAGTGGTTAAAATATCAGAAGAAAATGTTAAAAAAAATTAACCCTGAGGAAAGTGAGTGTTACTATACTGTAGACTAACTGTTACAAAAACAGAAAAACCACTGAAAACTAGTCTGGTTTGGATTTAGGTATTTTTGTCTCAATGAGCTTCAACTTTTGCTCGGTCCACTGAAAATTCAATAAAAATTTGAGATTCTAAATGGTAACAGTACATGGTAGCTACAGCTTGAAGAACAGAGCACCTGGGAGTGGTGGTTTTTTGTGTTTCACTGTTTGAATCTTTCAGAAGAGAAGTGAAATTATATAATCTGAGTTTCATTGTTTTAGTTTTGACCTGCATTTTTATGTATAATGTCATCTATGGCAAGTCTTTTGTTAATCTATTTGAAAACTTTGTAATTTTGCAGGGAATATTCTCACAGAAAATAGGAATGAAATGCAGGATCCTGGCTGCCTAACACTTAACAATTAAGTTATCTTTAATTCTGTTATTCAAAGACATTCTATAATTTCTCATTTATTGTTGAATTAATATAGCAGTTAGAAAAACAGTTTTACTCCATTTTTTATTTAAGTTTTTAAAAATTATGGTAAAAATAACATAAAACTGGTCCTTCAAACCATATGCATGAGTATAGTACTGTAGTCTTAACTATATTCACACTGTTTTGCAACAGAGCTCCAGAAATTTTCATCTTGTTGAAACAAAACTCCATATTCATTAAATGATAACTTCTTTTTCCTTCCTCCGTTGACTCCTGCTCAATTTAGATTTTATGTATATGTTTTGTGCTTTTAATTTGATAATGCCAGAGTTCATTGAGGTGGTTTGCAAACTCTAGGGCACATATACTTGAAAGTGTGGGCGAGTGGTAGGAACCAGTGTTCCTCATTTGCAGTTTTATTCATGGAACTATAGAGTATGGCTCAATGGAGCACCTGAAGTAGAGTGAGTTCTTACAATCTTCAGTGGGTTCTTGGAAACTGTGAATTTAAGTGAAAAACTAAATCCTTGATTAAGTTCCTTTCTTTCAAGGTAAACTGTCATTCTTGATTTTCTCATCAACATAACAGTGACTTGAAAGAAATGATGTTCTTTGAGGACATTCTGTACTAGAAAGGCAGGTATCATGCATGGTTGTGAGTAGTATGGCTTATATGACAATCAAAACCAGAAATAGAATAAGGTAAAAAATCCTGATAGTAGGAGGGTGATTTTTACAAGATGTAAATAATTGAGAGACATTGTGATAGTACTTTCCATTGAGATCTTTAGAAAGGCAAATCCTCACTTAAATACTGTGATTTTGTTGTAGTCCTACCAGTGTGCCAAGAAAATGTGACTAGTTCCTGCACTAGACCCTTTCCTAAACTCTTCAAAACTGTGTGGCCACAATACAAGGCAAAATCTAGAAGGAAGGAATGTTAAATGCGGATAGTGAAAGCTCAGAGACCTCATTTGCTTACCGGAAAGCATTTTTAAAAATGCTTAGGGGCCTGGTTAGGAAATGAACATCACTGGAAGAAAATTTAAACGTCAGCGAGTGAGTAAGGTCCTGATACCTTGGTGCAGTTACCCTCCATTTAATTAAAAAAGTCAGGATAATAAGATGTCAATAAAGATATATCTTATTGTATTGAGCTACCATGTATTAATACGATGGTTGACATATGGTGTGATAATAATGGTGATGAGAAGAGTAACAATCTCTGGAACCCACCCATAGGTTATCTTTCCTTCTCTCAGATCTCTTGCCTGACTTATCCCACGGCTGGGAAAGTGCTTAATGATACTTCTTAAGCCTTCACAGGGTTAAATTTATAGCTCTCATGTAACTCAAGACTTGGTTCTGGTGTGTTTCAGGTATTTTACATTAAGCAGGCTTTTATGTGTCAATCTAGGAACTTAATTATCATTTAAAATCTTGTTTCTTTGTTTAAAAGATATTTTGAGTCCAAAACAAATATATTAAAATTTTAAGGAAATGACCTTTTTAAGTAGGAAATTGTTTCAATTTGTTCTTGTAATTCTATATCAGCATTTAATAAAATATTGTAATTCAGATTTGGAATGAAAGCTATAGCCTAATAATGGAGAAGAACAGAAGAGTAGCTAATAGTGAACACTGACATATATTATATTCTTGATACATATGAGTTGATTTAATTAACTACAAAGATATTTCTATTTATTATTTGACTTTGAAATATAGAGGTAGAGTTTTAAGCTTCAATTGAATTTTATGATGATATTTTCTTATTTTGATATTGGCTTGTATTTTCGTATCTTTGATCTCACATATTTTGCCTACTCAGCTTATTCTGAGTGGTGGGAAGGTTAACCTAAAATTAAAAATGTTTCAAGCCATTTATACATTAGTTGATCCAAGCACAAATAATCAAATACAGTGTTAATACTACCTAAATAGTCATGGGCTACAGGAAAACGTGTTGGAGAGGAATAAGAAGTTACAGTGAACTATTTAACTAAAGCTGGATGCTAGTATGCTCCTGAGAGTTTTTTGTTAGGACCTTCCTATGGTGGAGTATATAGATCTAACCCCAGTATTATTGCACAGCATATGAAGGAAAATGGAATTGTGTGCTATATTTTTTTATCTTATTCCTTATTTGAATTGATCAGTAGACTTGGTCTCAGGTCTGGGTTATTTTTTTTAAGGAAAGGTACAGGTAGGAATGAAGGTGAGCGGGGCTGGCAGGTAGAAAGATGAGGAAGAAGCACTTTATCATTTATTTATTTGTACATCTTGGTTGTTCTCCCTGACCTGGAACTTGAACCCAGGTCTTTGGCTGAAGCCATTTGACCAAACTACTACTCCAATAGGGTGCACTTAGGCCTGAGTTCTTTTCCTTTTTTTCATTCTGTTCTGATTCTTCTCTTTTGGTTGATGGGAACAGCTGTCCTAGTTGAAGGAAGACAGTTTTTCAGACAAGAGACAAGCAGTCCTCCACAAAGACCTACATCAGAACTAACATGGTGAGCACGCTCTGACGGAAACTGTCTTCTGTAACTTGGGAACATTCAACAATGTGGAAAGGGTCCGGGCAGCAGTAGAAACAGCACTGGATTAGAACTCTAGAGACCTTGTGAATATGTTCAAAGAAACTATAATAACTTCATCAATATTTACCAATAATTGAATGTTTTCAATGTGCCAGATGCTATATGAATCATCTTGTTTAATCTTCACAAAATCTTATAAAGTCAGTCTTCCGATTAATTCAATTTTGAGATATAAACCTGGAGATTTAGAGAAATTAAATCATGTTTCTCAAGTTTATACAGATGGTGAAATAGACATGGAATTCACCCAAAGATTGTCAGACCCCCAACACAAATATGTCAATTATTTTGCTAGAGCTTATTTTGCTAGTGATGGGGATTTGAGACTTGGTAGCTGTTCTTTCGGTAACCATTTTGCACAGTTATTGCCCCTTAGTTAAATTTGAAATTCTTTATAATTCTCCTTTGTTCTACTTTTTTCCTCTTTTTTTTTTTTAACCTTTGGTCATGTTCTTCACACTTCTCATATCACTCACATATTGGAAGCAAAGTCTGTGATTCCTGCCTATTCTCTCCCCTCACTGGAAAACCCAACTAATTAGGACAGAGGAGCCAGCAATGTGGTAACCAGTCACTTACACTTTCTATGGTCTTCAGCCCAGCTATCAGGATGAATTTAGATTAGGCATAATCAAGGATATCCATGAGTAATAACTATAAGCATTGTCATGGATGACTGTATTGGGTGTGCTTAAATGAATAACTCTGTTTTTCTATTATTATGTGATATTTCATGTTGACTTGTCAAACTGAAAAATACCTATATTGATTTTGTAGAAAGCTTCACATGTGAGATAAATGCACTCAAATACTCCTCACAAGTAGCTCTTTGGAGCTTCAGATGTGAAATGGATCATTCCTCAGTCTGTAATAGACCCTTCTGTGAAGCTCTTCAATCAAATCTGAGAATTCAAGGTGAAATTAAGTGGAGGATGGGAAGCCCCTACAGGGGGATTTGAGTGAGCTAGTTGAGAAGGGAGCCTGGGGTATTTGCAGGCTCCTTTCTCAGTTCTCTTTTGAGCATAGGAAGGCTGTCAATCAATGTGCAACCTTATATACTGTATGTTTTTAATACCTCAGTATGACAAGGCAATCTATAGGGGGAGTGTTACATATACCTTTGACTTCTTGCTATTTGTCATATTCCTGGAAAACCAGTTTATTTTTAAAGTGGATATTTTATACAGATTTGTTATTAGTGTTTTTCTTTCCAGTAGTGTGCTTATATTGTTATATTTGATAGGATGGCTATTTCCTATCTTTTGAAAAAAAGCATAAATAATCTTAAAAATTTTAATCATGTATGATGACTTTAGTTAGAAAGTATTGTCATGTTTTGTTAAGTAATGATCCTGGTAAGTACATCTTATTTAGGAATCATGTTTGTAGATCATGTAATGACTTTCAATTAGTTTGTTCCCAGTAAAGCAATGAGACAGAGTTACCTCTAATCAGGAAAATAGCATTCTTCTGAAATTAGTTTTTATGTCACCTTTTTATTTATTTGGGGGTACATTTTCGGTTGGACATTTCTAGGTTAATTAAAAAATTACTTCTAGAATTTTCAATGGGCTATTTAGTTTGGGGGAGCTGTGAAACTCGACACCTAGCTCTCTAATAGTAACTATGCTTTGGAATCTATGCTCAAATATGGAATATCTTTGATAATAGTTTCAGATGCTCAAGATGCTGTGAAATGATTGTTAGCCTATAACCACATCACAGTTTTCCAAAACCATGGAGTCGGTGTTGTTTGTAAAGCTCGAATATTAGTATGATTTTAAGAGCATATTAATTGGCTGGGAGTATTATATATTTTTTCTGTGCCTGTGATTAAAGATCATGGCAGCTTATACAGCATAACTTTAGAGATAGAGAAAATGAGTATTGTAATACTTGCTACTCTCAGTTTCCTCTACAGCAATGCCCTTACACCTTTCTTTTTTCAGGCGTTTTGTAGCATCCTAAACAGAAGGATATTGAAGGGAGCTGATTCTGCTTTGATCCTGTGCTTGTTGTCAAAGCGCTTGGGATTGAAGAGACTGTTGGCTACAATTGACTGTGACAATTAGGAGATGATCAGAGCCCTAGAGTGGAGCACTTAAAGGGTAATTTACATGTCAGTTTGTCGAATAAAAAAAAAGATATTCAGCTAAGATTTTTTTTTTTTTCCCCTCAGAGCCTTGTAAACTGCAATTTGTGCTCTGGTAAGAAAAACCTGGCAGAGGAGTTAGGATAGCCATTACCATTTGAAAAGAAGCAATCATAAGGCCGCTGCTGAGCCCTTTGTCCACTAAAAATGCTGATTTGCAGGCAGTGAGTGAAAAAGTGGAACCATCACTAAATAAAACCTTGAGTTAGGTGACTATAACCCTCCCATCCTTGGTGGCTTTTTAATATTGGTTAAAGGTGGATCCTTTTTTTTTCAAATGTATCTTAAACCCTACTGCTTACTATTATTATCACATTGCTATTGGTCACGAATGTCCTTTGCTAAAAAAAATAAATAAATGAAAAAGATACTTTGAAGAAATGATAGGTAGAACACAAGCCAACAGTCAATTGAAAGGCTAAATCTGGCTGTCAGTTGTATCTTATTCTTTTGCCTTTTGTATACATCACAATTTCCCACTAGTCATCCTTTGCTCTATGCTATTTCCCCCTTCCTTCTCAGTGTGCTTCTCAATTTTCCTATTTTTGTTTACACTCCAATTTTAAAGTGAAAACTGCATTTCTAGACTTCATTTAGCCTATTTTGTTGCACTTCACTTAAACAATGTAGTTTTGATTCGTGATTTCCTAATCACATGTAGTCATATCTATATATACATATTTTAGGTAATCCTTACAAGTAAAAAAAAAAAAAAAGCTAGAAAATTAAAAAAGGAGAATTATCAGTAAATATATGGGGACGGCAGATACACATCATCCATTTAATTGTCAAATAGAATAAGAAGGTTGGTTATTTCAAAATGTTTTGAATCATTTCTCCTGGAAATCATTACCACTTCACCAGTACCACCACCAACACCACTTCTTTGCAGGATTTTCATTTGGATAATTATCTGAAAAATAAAAAAGCTATCAAGTCAATGTATCTATTCTGTTCAGCCATGTTTAAATTGGGGGATATATATTTAACTCAGAGATACATATTAACTTTCGATGATAGATACATTTTACATTCATTTTTTTTGGTAGTTGAATATGGTGAAGGAAATTTGCAGGGAGGCAGCAGACAGAAATGAGTTTGCTTTATCCCCAAAATGCTTGGCCTTAAGGAAGTGGTGGGGGGCATTCTCCAACAATCCATTGTTACTTTCCCTTACCCTTTACCTTCATACTGCCTCAGGGTTTTAAGGCCACCCTTCTATTAAAGACATGTATTACTTCCAAATTAAGAGACTGTCTTCATTTGCTCTGAATACCTGAACAATAACAGTCCCCCCCCCCCCCCCAAGGAATTCCTTAAGGAAGAGTTGTATTCTACTTTTGGGAGTTCGAGAAAATCCTAATAGTCAATGTGGAGACTGCTGAGAGAATATGGTAATTCTTAAATAAATGCTGCTGCCTTTTTTGACTGCTTTGTGGGAAGGTCCTGAGATTCTTTATGAAGTTTTTAAAAAACCTCTTTCGTTTGCCTTGTGGTATAGTGCCCTTGTAAAGAAGAACTCACAAGCAACAAGGAAAAATAAAAGAATGAATTAGTGAATACGTTTTAAGTGCAAAGAGGATAGTGAGCAAAGGAGTCAGAGAAGGACTGGGCTACTTTACCGTTGTCTGGAGAATGCAGGCAATGGTAAATCTGTATCAAAAATAAGGCACAGCAGGAGGTGTTCGTCTCCCAGGTAATGGGTAAATGATGAGCAGATGAGCCATCCTTATATTGATTTAAGCATTTTGTTCCAGCCAGTCACAATTAACTTTGATTTGTTTTTACTTTCCTCTTATAGGTTTGCATTTAAAACACTCTTGGAGCACTAATTGTATAAAAATCTGGTAACTGCACATTCTCTTTTTAGAGAGGTAATGAGTGAATGAATGAAAAGGCAGGGATTATTTGCTAGTCTAAGCGGAGATTGTCAGAACATTTCTACTTGACTGAAATTGTTTTGGAAGGTGAGCTGGAACAAGAATCTTGCAAGTAAAATGAAGTGACTCTGCATGTGGTTTTTGAATGTTTCTCTTCATCAAAGAATTCTGCACAACTGTTTTGGGACTTACATTTTTAGTTGATTTAAATTTTATTTAGAGGAGAGTATTTAGGTGAATCATATGAAAACATTTTAAAGTATACGTATTTGACTCAACAAGTAATTGGAAGTCTTTTGAAAACTCATTTGGAATTATTTGAAATGAGTTTTTCCTATTACCATGATGGTGTTTTTTCAATATATAAATTGCCATGTTGTGACAAAATAAATTATTGAGATGCTTTGAAAAGTTTTTAGGAACATGCTGGAGGAAACAATATGTAAATTGTTAGAGTTCATTCATATCCATTTATTGAAATGATTTTGCTACTGAAAAGTCCTAGGACCTTTAACACATTTCAGAACATTTACTATCTTATTTTAATGAGCAGCTCTTTCTTTGTCCTTGTTGGGTGGGATGAGTCACCTGACTGAACAAATACAAATGAAGAATTCCTAGTTAAATTTCAATTTATGATGACTAATTTTTTAGTATAAATATGTCCCATGCAATGTTTTCATTGTATCTGGCACTTCTGGGTGGGCTATGATTCAACAGAAATTGCAACCACATAGTGCATGGCTAATCTAATTATTCATAAATTATTGACTGTCATTTATAAATCATTTTACCTTTTAGTGTCTAATTAGATAGACAAACTTGTTTCTCCCTTCAAATAAATCCCAAAGACTTCTTAACTCTTAATGCTGAGTTTAATTTCCCTTGTTATGTTCCCAGGGTTGTGACTTGTCATTTGAAAGCATATAGTAATTTCTGCCTGACTAATACAGTGGGGATTTCAGGGAAGGTGACTGAGGAGTCTGGCAGAGAGACTACATTGATCTATCTCTGACTGGAGTGTTTGGTGGTTGCTGGGATAGAGAACTAACTGATGCATTGCGGGTATATGATTTTTGTGAAACCACATCTTTCCTTTTGTGACAGAGTTGTGACATATAGCCAGATTCGAAACTCTTGTACTTCTGATCCTGGTAGGATCTTCTGGGAAGGGGATGGTTCTATGTCTTGTACTTTAAAAAAAATTTATTTAACTTTGCTCACCGTAATGAATTGCCGTGAAAGAAGCTAAGCTCCACCTTACTGAGAACCAGATATCTGATCTGTCTTTGGTGATAGCATTCATTTTTGCCATTATCAGTTTTAATCTTACTTTGGGCAGCTAAAACAAAGTATCATAGACTGTGTGGTTTTTAAGCAACCGACATTTATCTTTCTCAGAGTTCTAGAGGCTGAAAGTCTGAGATTAATGTGCCAGCACAGTCAGGTTCAGGTGAGGGGCCTCTTCCAGGTTTGCACATGACTGCCTTCTTCCTGGTCCTCATGTGGTGAAGGGAAGAGAACTTTTGTCTCTTTAGCTCTTTATGAAGACACTGATCCCATTTCTCAGTGCAACGCCTTCATGATGGAATAACTTCCCCAAGGTCTCATCATAGGGTTAGGATTTCCATATATGAATTTTTAGGGGAATTCAAACATTCAGTACATAACAAGTTCTCTGTGTCTTGATGCTCTTCATCATGGTTTGATAGAAGAAATATTTCTAGCAGAAATGTTTGGAGCCCAATTTCCTAACTCCTAAGCTTCCTTCTGTTTTTCACAAGTCCAGGCCTCCAGCACATTTTTTGACTCTTTCTAATTTCTGCCTAAGACTCTTCTCCAGAACAGCAGAAACCTTCTCAATGTTTCCTCATGTGGACATGTGAAGGAGTTAATACTCTCAAGGGCAGTCTTCAACTGATGTGAGTTAGGAACCTGGATAATGTTCCAGCCATCTATCGTTTGGAAAGGGTATTCTGAGAAGCACTCACTGTATCATCTCAGAGGACCTATGTCAGCAGCAATGATCCTCTGTACCCTATGTTAAATTATTTGCTTTCCCCCAAACCCACCTCATTCTCTCCATTCCCATTCTAGGAATAAACAACACACATCCAATTCCTTTTCTTAGATGTTGCCTGGAAGGGAACCCCAGCTAAGGCACTCCTAATGCTCCTTTTCTCCTGGCACTACAACACTCTCTTTGTTCTAGGTCTAGCTATTCTGTTTCCTTTGGTTCCTTCAAGATCTGTTTTCCTCTTATGAGAGGAAGAGAGTTCTGCCACTGTACTACTAAAATGGAGTCGTGGTAGTTACCAAGCCCAACACACATTCATCTCACCTGAACTCTTCTTTACTGTAAAAACCACTTTTTATCAAAAGCCCGCTCGCTATATGTGAGAGCATATGCTAAGGGGATCTGTGCACATTGTTTCATTTAATTCTCAGCCAAGCACCAGAGAAGCAGTATTTCTCTTTCACAGATAAAGAAACAAGGGAGAGTCAGAAAGATTACAGGATGTTTTTCAAGACCACCAAGTTAATAAGCAACAGAATAAGCACTGAGTTTGGCTGACTCCTAACCTCATTCTTTTAGTCACTACACTGTAGAGCCCACTATATAAAGTTGTTTGAAAAGAAAGTACCTTTATTAAACACTTACATGAGTGATTAAAGCGATAATTGGATAGGAAACAAGGATGAATGAGTTAGTTTATATCGAATAAGGCAAACATTTAAAAACATCTCCTCCCCTATCAAATTATAATTAATTGGATAAAAAAACGAAGCATTGGTTCCATAAGACCTGAAATCCCACAGATCTATATCTGTTTTAGTTCACAGTGCCTTACATATATGGTAGGACTTGATAAACAGGCATTGAATGAATTGAGTATTGTAGAATATAGTTGAAATTGATGTCAGTGAACTAAATTTTAAGCAATCCACTTATTAAACAATTGACTTATCATCTTTAAATGATCTGTTACTTGAAAAAATTAAAATACTAATAGTGTCATAAGGCAAAGTGTTTGGAACAATGTTATAACATGATCTCAATGAAATAAGATGACTTCAGGTAATTGAAAAATATCTGGGCAAAAGGAAAGTGGAAAGATTCCCTTTAATGGTACAATAAGTAGACACATAATTAGGTCTTGGAGTGCCAGAATGCAGAGGTCAAATGTTTTAAACATTAAATTCTGCATAGGCAGAGAAGGAATATCTAGACAATGTTACAAGAGACCTGTTCTCTACTTAGAAAAATATGAAAGAGTTAACAACCTTTTTTATACTTTAGTTGGTGAAAAATGAGGATCCATGACAGCTCCTCTCTGATTCTCCTATCTTGACAAAATTAATGTATTTTATAAATACTATGATTTTAAACTCCTTCGGAACTGACTATATTTTGGAATCAATTCTATAAACCTAGCATCCTTATTGCATCTCTTCATGTAAGACAGGGGTTTACTCATGTTAATGTTCCCTAACTTTTTCTTATAGAACTTCAAGTTCTCCTCAAATTGCCATCTATTAGGGATTCAGCTATATGACAGTTTCTAATTAGCTATTCCAATGAAAATAGCATCACTTGATGGTACTCATTCTTTCCATGATCACCAGTGGGATCTATGTAACAAGAAAAGTGGGTTTTATTTCTTGAGTTGAAAGTCTATAAAAGACAAGTCTGATGTTCTGCCATTAAGCATGTTGTATGGGAATACTTTTAGGCAGATGCAGTGCAGACTTAAGGAATATCAACATATATATATAAATGTCTAAAATTCTACCCAAAGGCTATTTTTTAAAGTTCTTTGTACTTGAGAACTGAACTTCTTGCCTACAGATTATTATTGTATTGACTGAATTTTAATGGATAATTAAAAATGATAGAAAATAAATATGATAGAAAATACTATGAATAATAATAATCATATTATTAATTGGTTATATACAAATTACCATGTCTAAATCCTAATTAAGTATAGAATATTTGAATTATTGCAACTACTATTTGAATAAACATATACTATATATCTGACCCAATAACAAACTCATATATATTTTTACATAACTAATGTTAACAGTAGGAATGGCCTTGTCCAGAATATTTCTTAGACCAAACTTAGGGAAGTACAGAGCATTTTCTCTCAAAATACCTAAAACTATATCTGATATTGACTATCTTGACCTATTATTAGAGGTGGTAGATAAATATTTTAAATTACAGGATGTATATGTGAGCTATCAAATATTTAGTGTCATTGTTAGGTGGACATTTGTGACTTTTAACTTTCACTGTACTAATGCCAAACACTGCCTGAATCAGATTTTATTTTAATTCTTGAATTCCTGAAAGTCATAATCCAATGAGCCCTTTTTACCAGGGAGTCACATTTTCTTCTTATGCATTTATCACCTGTAACTGTTGGCAGAGTTGGGACAGCTAACAGAATATAGGGATAGAGGTGACAAGCTATGGATTCCCATCAGTTGCTATTCAGATACCAGTGAACCCAAGGGATGTAGTTCAGTGTGCTTGTAAGATAGCCATACTTTCTCACCTTTAAGCCGGGCCTCAGGAAAATTGCCTCAACTTTCTTAAGTAAGGATTACCTTACTAGGTAATATTGGCTCCTTTTATGGGTCCCCATTTGGAAGCATACTGAGAAAATACTCATGAACTTCAAGCTTTAAAAAGCTGTGATTTTTCCCCCTACCTTACAACTCAAAATTGACTTTGACATAGAAAAACTCTCCAGTTGTTCTTTACAAGAATGAGAAGTGGAATGGATTAGAATGGTCAGTATTACAGAGTGACTATTTTGTCCCTCTATGTCTCTGCTAGAGCCTGGGCAGGAGGCAAAGTAGCACAACATGGGGTCCCTACTTCAAGTTGTTCTTTGATTAATAGGATGCTTCTGTAACTCCTGCTGTTTATCAGGGCCTTAGGTGTATTGCATCATTAATTTATTGACAAATAGTCTGGTGACATTAAAGAAGTTATCAGCCTCACATCCTGGCAACAATTTTGTCACACATAGACTCTAGTTTATTAATTTTTATTATTCACTTATTCTCTAAGAGCAATGCTTGTCAAATGCTATATAAAATACTTATAAAGTACTTAGAGGATAAATGATTAATAACAAAATTATGCCACTGTAACTATCACTACAAAATTTTGTCAACAGAATCATCAGCAAATTAAAGCAAGCCTCAGAAGATAGGATTTCTAGGCACACTCCAGTTATGTGAATTTGAGTAGTCATATTAGCTCTTGGACCTCCTTGCCCTCATATTTTAAATAAAAGATTTGAAATTAAGATCTCTATTCCCTAGCTCTTTATTCTGTGTTTTTTCAATGATAATTAACAGCATAACTACTTGATAAGCACTATAATTGGAGGAATATGCTTTCATTTTTTTCTTTTTTTTTAAAGGAATGGTGCATGCAGGAATCAAGGTGAGTAGGCAGTCAGGCAGGAAGAGACAGGAGGAAGAAGCATTTTATTTTAATTTAGTTGTTCCCCTCCCTTCCACCTGCCCACTGACCAGGGACTTGAACCTACGGGTATGTGGCCTAGCTCCTTTGGAGGCGATTGACTTAACTGCTACTTCACCAGGGCATGGCAATAATTTCATTTTCTTTACTCTTTCCAAGTTTAGTAAGTTTAATTTAGGTAAAGTATTAACATTTACTGTGGAGCCTTTGACTAAAACTTTTGCTCTTTTTTGATAGTTAAAAAATGATCAATTTACATGTGTCAGAAATCTAGCAATAAAAATGAAAACTTGTTTTATTTAGAGAAATGCACCCAGGCTTTTGTTAGTTCAAGGATAACAAGGTGTTAGCATCATAGCATGTAGAAGCACAAATTTGTGTTCGGTGCACTGGCAGAACTACAGGGTCAAAAGAACACGTCCGTTTATGTATATTCTCAAGATTTTGTTATCCAGTCTCAGGCTATTCAACTGTTTGTTGGGATTTGTATTCTATTTCTGAAACTTAGACTAGTTATTCAAATAAACATATGATGGATCAGTTGATAAAACATCAGTAAGAGTTAATTTGTGTATCCAAAAGAAGAAAAATCAATTTTAATATGTCATATTATCTGAAAAAAAATTTAAATATTAAATTTAGGAAATGTATTTGGAATTTCAGTTATTTCAAATCCTATTCCTATATTTAGTCCAAATCAAACTATTAACTTTTCTATTTCATATCCTTCAGTGTTTAAGTCTTTATATTTTTTGAAGCGGGTTACTTTTATCAATATTTCACACCTGAAATGGCAAATTAATATTATTGATGATGGCTCTAAGTTAAGAGGTGATTATTCCGGGCATGCCCTGGTAGAGCAGCATTTGGATCAATTGTTTCCAAAGGAGCAAGCTACATGCCCCTGGGTTCCAGTCCCAGGCCCACAGGGAGACAACCAGTGTGAATAACTAAATAAGAAAAATAAAAAATAAGGATGCTTCTTCCTCATCTCACTTCCTCCTGCTCACCTGTCTACTTGCCTTCATTGCTGCCTGCAGCTTTCCTTTTGAAAAAAAAAAGAGAGTTGATTATTCTGATATTATCCTTTTGAGTAATATTAGCAAAGATTTTCTTTGGCAGTTGAATGTTTTAAATAATATTCATATATATATATACACACACCATACATACTGTGCTTTTACACTTCATCGTAATTAATATTTATAACTATGAACTACTTATCACTATTATGTACAATAAGGTAATGACTAGGAATACCATGCAAAGTGTTTCCAGAGGTTCAGATACCTAAGGGAGCTAATGGTGAGGCCCAAAGTAGGAATAAAAGAGACATTCTAAACTCTCAGTAGGAAGCATTAAAAAAGTAATTTGATATCAGATTTAAAGGGAAACTATGCCAATAGGAAAATGTAATTTTTTCAGAATTAAATTCAGCATTTGTTACTTAATAGCATTTGTCATTTTCCAATTTCTCATATGTAGTAAATTAATTTCAAATCATTTTGCTCTTCCAAATGCTTTTGTGAATTGTGTCTCTTTTTTCATAATCTTTTGGATAACATTTGAGAACGAAATAAGACTACAACAGTCATTGATTACAGTCAGGATGGAAGACAGTTGTGAGACCAAGGAACAGGTGGGGTCTGTATGATGGGAATATTTACTCTTTGTGCCACCATTTTGTTCAAAAAAATTTTTTTTTAGCAAATGGTAGATATTGTTTCTTTACAAAAAATGGTTCTGTACTGGATCCATCTGTGAAGTATAAACATGTCATCAGCACTCATTTTCCATCTCCAAAAAACATTCCCCATGTCCATATTTGATTTTCAAGTGCATCTGTGCACTGATGGGAACCCTCCCAACATGCTGCCACACAATTGCAAACCCACACGTTTCTGTCTTGGAATCGAGCTTTCACCAGAGCTTGAGCCCCTCTGGGTTCAGTTTGTTTTGAAGTTGCAGAGGTCCTCTGAGTGACCCCAATCAAAGGAACTTCAATGTCCGTGGTGAGCTGAAAGTATTCCTTTTAGGGAGATGGTTTTGTCTATGACTTTTTTTCTACTTTGTTCCAAATATTTTTTGTGACTGTCTTAGAATCTCTCTTTTTGTTCCTTATGCTATAGTCACCTAATTATTAGTACTGGGACTATTAAGTTTCTTGTTGACGAAACTCACATTTAAGCAAGAAAGTGAAGCTCTTGCTCTTAGTTTGGCCACTCAGAGAGTTGAAGTAGAAAAGCAGGGGGGCATGTGTCTTAGAAAGTTGAAAGGCAAAAGCAGTCTTGAAATGTCTGTGGGTCCTTAATGATACTGGCAATCCCATAAACTGAAAGAACGAAGACATCACTGGAAAAGCTTCATCTCTTCATAGACATAACATTCCATTATGAACTCCTTGGTAAAGAAGCATATTTTATTTTGCTTTATTGTTTTCCCTACACAGAACCAGTTACCTTTGCTAACAGAGAAATGAAGTGAGTCTGGCCTGTCATTTTTCATCAGGTTGTTTTAGGTAATTTTTGCTATGCCCCTCATTACTGAATTGTTTATCAATAGGTGCAGTGAGTGTCACTAGCTTTTCTCATCAAACCAGGTCTGACAAAGCAGCCCAGTGCATGGGAAAGAGGCAGCTAGGTGAAACTAATGCCATAGATGTTTGATTCATTAGGAGCTTATTGTGAACGGGGATGTCTGATTGTAAAGGCTCAGTCAAGCAAAAGAGTGCAGAGTAATCAGTTGGATTTATAGTTTGCAGGGCTCAGAAAAAAAAAAAAAATCAACATAAACCTTTGGATATAGCAGAAAAAGAAAAATCCCCTTTGGGCAGCCCTAACCTGGAACCAGCCAAATAAGGTCATGCTACATGAAGGTTTCCTGTTAGGTGATGGAAGATAGAGGCGGATTAGAGCCATATGGCATGGCCTATCATACCTTCTGACTTAAGATAACAAAGCCAAGCTTTGTGCTTAGCTGTTTTTGACTGACATCATCAATTTTATTTTATGTTGGTCACCTCCGGTAACAGGAAAAAATGGCCTAGGGTTGATAACACATGCCTTTTTTTTTTTTCCTTTCAGTATTAAGATGCCTAGAAGCTAGTTTTGTGCTGTTAAAAATTTCAAAGAATTAGTAGCTTACTCTTCTATCACCCATCCTCCAGCAACTGTCATCCCCACTCCTTGTTTTCAGTTTGTACCTTGCAAATGAGAGGCAGCCTTATTCAGAACCAGATGTAAGGCTCCTAGAGAATGAGCATAAGCTGGTGTACTTTAAGCCTAATGGGAAGTTTTATATGCAAGGGCCTTGAACTGATTAGTATAATTCCCTCTTTAATACAGCTGTCCCTCCAGATTAAGGTAAACCAAATGTTGCAATCAGAGATTAGTGTACCTTGCCAGTTATTAACATCCCCGGTGCTCAGCAAGCTCGTCAGACGCTAATGCCGTGTATTTATTTGCCACTTCCCTGCTGTAACTTGAACTTCTGCACCTGTCAAAGCATTCCAGTGAAGACAGGGGCATTATTGGAAAGCAGAAGTTTTATACCTGTACACCTGTTTTGTTTTGTCACTGCTTAGATTTTCTTTTGGTGTGCCAAGACAGCCAGGTGCTTTAATCTGCTACTCTTTTGGTTTTGTAAAGAAAGACTGTGTGCTAAAATGCATTTGTTGCTTTCTTAGGCTTTTATTTATTCAACTGAAGAGCTACTCACCTAAACTGTGGGGTGGGTGGGTGTGTGTGTTTACACAAGAGGTAAAGGGTGAGTTTTCCTTCCCAGAAAACACACCTATGTCTTCTGTGACCCTGTTGTGGCAGTGTTTTGTCACAAGGTGGGTCTCACAGCTGTAATGTATTTGACAGGATATCCTGCCTTCCTGCAACCCAGATGTCAAGAAAGACAAAGTCCTGGCTATCTCAGAAAGATCTGGTTATGTTTCTTTCCCTCCTCAGTCCCCACCCTGGGCACACTTGGACTCGGGGCTGACTAGCCACAATAAACACATGGGAGTAGTTAGGGACAGGGCTTGGGTTGTGTTTTGGCGACTGACATTGGTCCAGTCTAGCACTCACTGATCTTTCTTCATCAGTGCAGCAGATGGACTAGCACATAAAGGGAAAATAAGGAAAGTTTGAGGAAGAGACCTCAGGTTTCTTTAATAAAGTGACTTTTTGATTTTTATCAGCCTCATTTCTTACCCAGAGATTGAAAGTCAAAAAGTGCTTTCTGTGGAAAAAATTCACAGATTGATAAGTAACCACTAGGGTCATCTCAGGGTCTGATTTTTTTTTTTTTTTTTTTTTTTTCATATATGGGTTAAAGCACGCAGAACAATCACCTCAGTGGGGCAATGCCAACCCTCTCCCCTGACCCGTAAATTTTTTTGCAGATAGGAAGGAGCCATGGGTTTCTAGCTTACCCTATGACACTAGAAGAAGGTGCTGGCTCAGGTAGCTATCAGAGCTGGGAGAATATTTCTTCTGCTGCCTCCCTGTCCCCCAACTCTATCTTGGGCTTTGCATGTTGGTTGCCTGCTGCAGAGATTCGACATATTATACCTTAATTGGAGACTTTAAAAAAAGACAAAAATATGTTCATATCTTAGGAATTATGTCTTGCAGCCTACTAAAAATGCTAATGCAGCACTAAGCAGGGATAAAGTTCTTGCCATACTCCCCATCAGTTGCATGGAACCCGCTGCCAAGTGATTGTTAATTGTGAAGCACAAGCAGGCTTTGCAATCCATCTTAATTGTCATACTTACTTCAGGTTTGGTGATAAGGCTCAATGTTCTGTTTAGAGTGACAATGTTGACAAGGGGGAAAGGGTGTGGGCCCCAGCCTGTGGTTCCGAAGGGGTTGTGTGCTCTGACCTGCTGAAGGTTGATACTGACGATATGCGAGGGGATTTTAGTTGTCATGGGGTCCCCAGGCGGTTGAATGGAGACACTGTCTGTCCTGCTTTTTCCTGTTAGGATCCTGACACGTGGAGCATTGATGAACTCAGCACAACGTTGAATGGGAGCTTTTTGGCAGCTGAGACACTGGGGCTAAGCTGCAGGTCAGAGATAACACCAGTGCGGATCTCCTCCTGCACACAGTCACCAGCGCTTTCTTCCCTCCTGAGTGCAGGAAATGGCTCATGTTAAACGCATTCACTTTTCAGTTTTCCTCTCTTCTAAAATGGAGCCTGACAGATTGGACTTTTCAGCTCCCTGCTTTTTCACCACCTCTGCCTTCTACCTCAGAAATACTCTTCAGGAAGCAGGAGTTAATCTTGGTGAGGAAACGATAAGGTGATGCTTGATTTTCAGGAGGAAAGCAGAAGGAGATGGCTGCCTTGTTGTTGCCTGTAAACTTAGAACTCCCCATCTTTGAGGCTTTCCCCTTCACATCTCTTCAGGACAGCCCAGAAGAGGAACACAGAGAGGGCCCACTTTCCTGACAGATGTCAGAGAGCAACACAGCACTATAGAGTCAGGAGCATGGAGGGACGTGCTGGGAGGTGCTGACTTTGAGGGGCTTCTCCAGTGCCTCCATCCCTAGAGTATGTCACAGTTGACACCAACATGCATCTGCATTGTTCTCAGGCAGCTGGGCTGTGTACATTTCTGAGACGTGATCAGTGAAAAGAAACTGGCAGCAAGAGTTACTTTTTTAACCTTTTTTTCCAACATACTGTATTCACAAAAGTGTTGGAGAAGAAATTCTATCTAGTTTTTTGGTATTTGTCTTAAACTTGGGTTGTCAAAGCTCCATTGAAAGAAAGTTATTTGAAATCTATCCTTTTGTGCTATTGATTAGGAACTATGAACAAAATAAATTCAAACTGTCCCCAATGCAAGAAAGATTCTCATGTGGGATTATAGTGTGTCTGGCTTCAGTGAGATCTGAACGTTTCCTTTTCTCCCTATTGAGTGCTTGGTGGATGCCCTTTAGAACAAAAGGTATGTGTGTGAGTACAAGGGTGTGTGTGTGTGTGTGTGTGTGTGTGATTGTATGTGTATGTAGAAGAGATGAAATGGGGAAAGGGAGAAGGGTAAAGAGAAGGGCATGGGAATAGGGAATGCTTTCTGATCGACATCTAACATGCATCAGAAAACAAAAGGGCTTGAGTGGAAGTGAGAGTCACAGTATAATCTTAGGGTAACACCTTGGAACCAGCAGGGTGGTACTGCTCTTTGATCTCTGTCACCTTTCACCAATTCTGTACACCCTTTCTGTCTCATAAAGGCATAGAGAAAAACAGAGAGAGAATGAGTAATGAAATGTATAAGAGACACATATGGTGAGTCATTAATCCTGAGGAGAATGATTCAGGTTTGGAACTCCCAACAGAATTTGCTCTGATGTAAGGTAGCATCTATTACAAACCTATTTCCTGCCCTCCTCATCCATTGTTCTATGAGGGCTTCATCTTCTCTGGGTGATTCCTAGACATATTCTAGAAACCTCTCTAACTACCACTGGTGGGGAACTTCCAAAGATCTTGAGATTTCTCCAAACTTAGCTTCAGGGAGAAGAGCTGGCAACAATAGCCTCAGGACCCCAAAGAAATAGATGCAAAGTGTTCAGTCCATTTGCCAACTCATAGTAGGGAATCCTCGCTATTCCACTTAGAAGAATGAAGTCAGTTGAATTTCTTATTCATCACTTCCTTTGGCTTTGTTTTCTATTGTAACATTGCCTAAGGAAATTGAAGAACTTGGAAAGGGCTTCTATCCTGAATAGAAGATTTAGGTTTGGTTGTATTTCTCTCTGCTTGGTCTAGAGCCAGTGTGAAAGTCTTAATTGACCTGAACTATTCTAATCCTAGGTATATGCGGTCAATTGTCATTGGCATGAGGTCATAGCTACCTGTAGTATGTGACTTCAAGAGCTTAAAACTCCCCATAGGTCCTCCAAGTTTTTTCCTGGCACCTACTGACATTCCTCATATTTCTACTGGTAAAACACTTCCTCTGAGTAAAAGTAAGTTTTCTTGTTCTTCCTCTTTATGGTGCAGTTATGACACTTGAGAGAGATTACATTTTATTATGTGGGTACAGTTGAGTTCTTAGTTGTTATCCTTGAGACAACTTGAACTACAGAAGCTGGATACCAGGGAGAGTTAAATGGAACTTTGTAAAAGTTAGTACAACTCCTGGACCAAGGAAGTTACTAGATTCGGGTTTGTATTCCCCCTGATAACTTTGGATCAAGATATAGAGATAGCAGGAAAACTTCCAGTGAGCTTTGTGGGTAAACAAAGCTTAATTATGGATATTTTTGACCATACTTTTATTTCTAATCATCCTATTAGAGAAGCTGGTTATTGTCTTATTGTCTCAGGCTATCTGGCATCCTTCATCTTGAAGATGGCACTTTAGGAATTCTCAAACATTTTTCTACTCTTGGATGTGTGTTCACTTCCATGGGTGTGTCCTAATAATAGAGCAACAAGCATTCTATTGCAACCTATATTTTAAACATGCCCCCTTTTAATAAACACACCTTTCCTTGAAATTCTTTAACGTCCCCTTGGGAAGGAATCCTGCCTCCTCCATCATAATATCTCATCACCTTATGAGAATTGCTGCTTTAATATGATACCCTAATTATCTCAATGTTTTTCTTTCTTCCTATATTTTGTGAGGCTTTGCCATTTGTTTAAGAGCTTACTCCCTGTAAGTGTGTATATATGTGTGTATATATAGATGCTATGTTTGTATATGTTTATATGCAAACACATATTCATTTAAATAAGAACTAGGCCCTATCCTGTATTTTTTTGCAATAGGTTTAAGTTAATGGTTGTTCTCAATGATGTCTTCTCTTTTTTGTCTGTATAATCTTAATCCTTTTCTTCACATGATTTTAACCTTACTTTTCTTGTGATTTTAAGAAGTATGTGTATTATTTTCTTTCTGGTGGCACTAGTCTTACACACTTATTGCAGAATGTTTGAAATACAGAAAATTATGGGTGAGAATAAACTCACCCATAATTCCATCATCTAGCACTAACCATTATAATAATTGATTGTGTTTTCCTACCTCTTGGTTCATTGTTTTAAGTATTGAGAATGCATGGGTCACTCAGTTATTTTTAAATGACGTTTGTCTTTCTTTTTCAGACTTTCAACTCTGCCCGTTCTCACCATTCCTTTTATGTGAATAGGTTCCAAGTGGGATTGATATAATAATTTAGTATCTAAAATGAGATCTAGTTTGTATTCTGGGAAGATTAGCTCACAGCCTCTACGTGCTATATTTTGAACTTCT
The DNA here is from genome assembly GCA_004363575.1 of Solenodon paradoxus. Lineage (NCBI taxonomy): Eukaryota > Metazoa > Chordata > Mammalia > Eulipotyphla > Solenodontidae > Solenodon > Solenodon paradoxus. The sequence goes on from RJWH01000033.1 coordinate 60,571, forward strand.
TTCTATTCATTTTCCTGCTCTGAATCAGTGATTTGTTTTTTGATCTTTGTTAATACCCCTTTTCAAGCTCAAAACAAAAGAAATTACCTAAAAATAGCCAACGACTCTTATCCAAGACTTTAAAGTAGTCTGAGCCAATAGGTTGACACCTTTGATCCTTAGGTAAAAAGTTACAGTTCTTTTGTTAGCTTTCTGCAAAAGGAGGAAGTGGGGGCAAATTACACAGTTGATACTATTTTATACATGAAGGAACCTACTTTTGACAGCTAGTAAACAAGTTTCAGCTTTTCTTTGGGGGCGGGGTTAAATATAACTCATTCATTTAATATTTATTTATTGAGTTAATCCCTACTCTGCAACTGGTACTGTTCTTGGCGTCACGGGAATTCAACAGTAAATAAAATAGACCCAAATTCATCCTGTTGGGAGTTTGTTATTTAACAATACAGTAACTGAACTCTTCTTTCTACTTATATTCCTACATCAGAAAGTAATGGCATTTGATTTTCTTAATTTGGAGACAATTTTTAAACATGTGGGTAAAAGTGTTTTTTATGACAATATTGATATATCAAGCAGTGCCTTTCCTTCCAGAGACCTCTCTCCTTCATTACTTCCTAAATACCACATTTTCATTGGACAAAAAGGCAAACAAATGACCCAGATTATTTTTCAGAAATTAAAATAAATCCCCTTGATTTTAAGATATGTTATTTTTTTGAGGAGGGAGATGAAAACCAAAACCAAGCAACCAAACAAACAGAAGCAGAAAGGGTAGGGTAAGAGTGGATATGTTTTATAATTGTTTTAAGGAATAAATGGGAACTAAAAAATTAGGAGAGTTCCTTTACTTTTGGATAAAATGGAACAGTTTTAAGATGACACCTTTTTTTGCTACTTAACTTGAATGGTAGTGGAGAAACATCTCTTCGTAGCTTAGCAATGAAATATTGTATGAGCCAGAAAGACATAAGACAAAATTTTATTTAATTCAAATGTGTAATCCATGAAGGCTCTGCTAGATGTGAAGTTCCTTCAGGTATAAAGAAGTATGTAGAATTTAAGAAAGAGAGCAGACAATGGTTATTTTGCGTTTTTATTACTTGTTTCAGTTTGAGTGTGTTTTAGGTAGTTTGTCAATCAGACATCAAGACAGATGAACTTTACAGATAGAATTGAACATGTTTTATCAGAATTCAGGCAATGCCATAGGCAGTTAGATTGTGACATGGAAATATTGAAAGTTTAAATGGATGCTACATGAGAAATTATCCTGGATTCTTGAGTTTGTGTGTAAGAATGGAGTCTTTGTTACTTTTTTTAGAGGTTGATGAAAAAAGTATGTGTTATAACTCAACCGAGAAAAGAAGAGTGTGTATTGAAGACAAGAACTTCTGCAGTTAAATAACTCAATCTGTGGAATAGAATATAGCTGCTGACTAGTGACTAAAGATGCAGACTGTCAGCTGGAAAGGTTGACCAAATTATTTACAAATGCTGGAAAATGCAGAAGAAGAGAGGAAAGAAAGGGAGAAAGAAATGAAAGATAAAAAGGTGAATAAAGAGGGGCAAAAGTCAAATGCACAAGGAAAAACAATGGGCTACAAGGCATAATTATTTTGGAATTTTGATACTAGCTTACCATTAGGGAATGCAATATTCTTTAGAAAGAGTTATATAAGTTACATCTATAATTATTTGGATATGGGATAATCTAGGAACAAAGCAAATAATAAAATTTATGTTCATTAGGAACTATGGGAAAGGGTGATACTTTGCAAAGAAGTGTGTAGAGACTTCAAGTCTATCTCTTAATCTAGTTTTTAATTTTTGTTTTAGAATGCTGTTCTTAGTGAAAAAAAAGTAAGCTACAATCAACCTTGATTTAATTTTAAATCCATACCGTTTTCCTTTATTTCGCCACTAGACTCTGTACCTGCCGTCTCTGAAAGCTAGTCAAGGTCTTCCCACCCATTGAATGTTTTCTTTCTTATGTGAGACGAAAATACAGTTGTGTTCATAAACCTATAAAGACATATGTGTTTTTTATGATTGATTATTGTTATGAGTGTTTTTCTTGACATGTAAGAAAGCAGAGATAGTGTCTTCACATTTAGAAAATGTGTATGAAACATACAGCATAATGTGCTGCATCCATGCTTTGTCCAATAAATATTAATTGATGTTGATGAGACAGCACATGTGTCTAACAAGAACCTCCTGCCTAACTCTGGGTCTTCAGAGGCTTGAAGATTTTTGTGAGCTGGAATGATGCCCTATTGTGGTAATTCCTTATGTTTAGGAAAAATGGAAAGATAGTTTTCCTTTTTAGAAGCAGCATCATTGGTGAATTTAGCATGAAAATTCATTATTTGTATTGATTGCTCAAAAGTTTCTTAATTCAGAAAAAAATATGACAATATATTCTATATACACAGTATTTATATGTGTGTATATATGTGTGCATCTGTACAATACGAATTTAAAAGTAAGTAAAATACTTTAAGAGGAATTAATCTAGTTGGGTAGAAGAAATTAAAATATTTAAAATTGTTTATTTTTGTTTAGTATTTATTCATCCAGAATCTTCATAAGCTACCAAATACCAAGAGGAAGAAGATAACATTATATCCTCTGAGTGCTTGATAGATTAGAAAACAATTGCAATACAAAGTAGACTCTTATTTTTATAAGGGAGCCAAAGAATGGTGAAACGAAGCTAATGAAAATATCTGACCTTGAAGTGTCCTTTTTATAGGATATATTTTTAGTTGTGTTGTCTCACTTAGTGCTCACAACTTTGAGCTATAGGCTGACTTTCCTTTCACCTACATAAACTTTACAGATGAAGCATCAGAAATTTGGAAATATAGAAAACTATGTATATCAATTAAGTTATCCTATGGTACACAGTCAGGACATGGCAGAGGAGGGCTTGTGAAATGAGTTTGATCCCAGAATAGAGATACATTACACTCCTCTGCCTTTTTGAGGATGAGGAGGAAGAAATCATCTCTGATGGGGGCAAGGTCAAAAAACGGTTTCTTGAAAAGACCCTGGATTATGTTATCATAACGTGTTGGCAGGATTGTGGCAGGTAGAGCAATGGGGAGGTGTAGACAGTTAGGAAATAGTTTTCTAGGGGAAGCACTCAGGCTTAGGTCACACAGAGCCCTGTGGGTCACTGGAAGTATGTAAAGGATGTACTTGGGAGGTGGGACAGTTGGGGTTGGAAATGAGAGAAAGGGCAAGGAATTTGATCTAAATCTAGAGTGGGAGTGAAGTATAAAATAGAGTAAAAGACTGACAGTAGAAATGGAAAGAATGGGTATTAATCACCTGTAATCATTATGAAGAGTTTCAATCAGCAAAGTCTCCTTAAAGGAACTGGATTTTAAACTAGGGTTTGAAATTGATGGGAATGAAGAAGAAAAGCATGTTAATAGCTTAGAAAATTGTGATTTAACTAGGAGACTAGAAAAAATGAAAAAAGTCGGGGGAACTGATATAAAACTATTTTGCCTGAGTTCAAGGACTACTGAGGCACTGTGTTGATGAGTTTCCATCTCTTACACCTAAAAGAGAAGCAGAGGGCGGATAGAAGGCTTTCCCCCAATCATCTCTATCATCAGTGACTGAGCATCCACATATACTCAGCTGTTTACATTTTTAAAAATTGGTGTTTTTGATCTCTTTTCTTCCCGCCTTTAAAATATACTGTTAATCTGTCATTTTGAGTCTTCAGCAGACCCCACTGAGAACTGATGCTCTCTGAAAGCTTCTACCAGATCAAGTCACTTCCTTGTTTAATATCCTCCCAAAGCTACCCATCACATTTGGAATAAATTCCAACATTCAAGTCCCTCAATTTCCAGGCCTGTCTCTTATTTTTATTATGTTTCAGCCTTCCCGCCTCTGAAAATCTGCTCAAAAAATAAAAAATATCCTAGCTTTAGAGAGCTCTTCCCTGGACAACCAACCTAAAGCATTATGTCCATAACTGTTTTCTCTCATTTGTTAAAAAGTGGGTAGGGAGCTTCATATTTAGAAAATGTTACTCAAATTAGTTTTTATTTCTCTAGCCAATTATATTTTCTTCATAGTTTTTCATAATTTCCTGAAATTAAAATATATCCATTTGTCTATTCATGCCTCTCTCCAGGAGAATGTTGACCCTAGGGGCAGAATTTGCTTTGTCTTATCTCATATGAAAACTCAATGCCCAGCAAATGCTCTGAATGCAGTAGATGCTCAGTAAATATTCGTTGAATGGATGAAGAGTGAATGAAAAGAATAAGCATGAGGAGGGCTTGAATAATGGATAAAGCCAATGTTATATCCAATGAATGATGTTGATTATAGAATATATTATGTGAATTTTTTCCTATTTATCTTATGGTCTATCTCAACAATTAACTAAGAAGCTTTCTTCTTTGCATACCAGTTTATTGACAGTGGGTAGGTAAGTGGACTGAGAGTTCTTTGTGTTGCAAGGGGAACCCAAGACTGGGATTGATAAGAAAAAAATGGTTTTACTTAATCCAGAGGGTGGGTGAGAGCTCTGTAAGAATGCTCCTTGGAATCCAGACAATTCAGTGATAGTAACACTTGAGTACAAGTGCTGGGGCAGTCAGACAAGATGAGTTTGTGACATGTACAATCACTCTTGATGTATTTGATTTTTCCACAAGATTTCATGGTGACATTTACATTTGAATGGGAAATGAACTCCTATTTCCTGTTCCTATCTTACTCCCTATAGGATCTCTTCTTCAACAAATATGGGTGTGTTTTATTTGGTATAATTCTCCCTATTCAAGCATATAGAGTTTGAAGTATATTTTCTAGTAGAAATATTGATTTCAAGATAAAGAAAAGGTTGTAGGAATTATTTATTTTTACTTTGTAGAAGGAATACCTTCCTGGCAAATAAGCAAGTAAATAAACAGACTCAACAGCTTTCTTGGAAGGAATCAGCTGCTGCAGGTACCGGAGAATTCCTTTGGCCAGCCTTAGCTTCCCTATGCTTTTCTCACACTTGTGTTGGCACAGTTGGTAGGGTTTATTAATAGCTATATGTCCTATGAGCCATTCATTCATGGAATATGGTCCTTGGAGGGGAAGCTTCATGTGAAAATAAAATTGTCATTGTTTTTCATTGGTTTAGCAGGCATCTCACAGAATGGAAGAACAGCCTTAAATAGAAAGACTTCAATTCAGAAAAATAAAAGAATGAATGAATATGGGGGTTGGGGGGGAGGGAGGGAGGAAGGAGGAGAGAGAGAGAGAGAGAGAGAGAGAGAGAGAGAGAGAGAGAGAGAGAGAGAGAGAGAGAGAGAGAGAGAGAGATTGAGAGGTTTTCGGCTTGTAATTGAAAAACTAAGATTCTGTTTTGTGTAATGCTAGTTGCCTTGCCAGTCTCAAGCTGGCACTGTGGGCTTGCTGTAGCTGCTGAGTTCAGCTGCTGAGGAGACAGTTTGCTTTAGTTTATTGCTCAGTCTCATCATGTATTCAATATGTTTTGGATTTTGTATTTTAAAAATAAGGTGAACGATCTCAATAGGAAAACATGGTGGGTGATTTTATTCTTTACTTTTTCTAATGCGCAATTAAAAATTGATCCTGGTCTTATCTCAGAGATTTTCTCATTTCTGAGTACAACTATAGTTTAGGCACCTAGAATAGTGTAATGTTATTATTAGATATTATCATGTTTATGTCATTCCTGAAAATGTATGCCACTCTTGATTTGTATTCTTTCTGAGGAAATGTCTTGGAATAAGTTTTGTTCTAATCCTTTTTGTGCCTGTCATAAGGTATGTGTTGGAACTGAAGTTCTTAGGAATAAGAATAGCATTTCTTTGGAGGAAAAGCATAATAATGATTTCAGAGATTTGAGGAGTTTCAATGGACTATTGTTGCTTTTTTTTTTTTTTTGCCATGCTCTTCCCACCGATTCCTATTGTGAAACACTTCCTACCAACAATTGCAAATATTGATATTTCAAATTAAACTGTAATTACTTTTCTTCTGAAAAAATTTTTGGAATTTTTTTTTTTTTTAAGATCCCTGAGGTATTTGGAAATAACCTGGGCTATCACAAACCAAAGGCTTGGAATCATTGTTTCAGTGATCAGTACTTTGTTAGTCTTCACATATTAAAACCAGGATAGATTGTCTAATTTCTAGTGAGTGGATTCACTTTAGTAGAATGTAATGTGTTTACAAATGTTCAGAGAGGAGATTGTGAATCTAGAAAGATGGCTTTTGCAGAAGGCTTTTAAACAAATTAATTCAAAGAATAACAGGAACAGTTGTGTATTGGGGCAGAAGGAATAAGGTGACTCAATTAAATGACAGAGAAATCCCAGGAAAAAAATTGTCTCACGTTAGCCCAATACTCACAATAAAATTCTCATTACTGAAATCGATAATCCTGTAATAAATGCATAACAACTTCAAAAAAGATTCTTTTATTAAAAATATTTTTGTATTATTGGCTGTGCACCAAATATTGAAATCAAATACTGCTTTTCTTTAAAAGTTACGAAGTTTTCTCCTATGTCTCTAAAGAGAATCTTAAATGAGAAGAATCAAACAAGTAATGTGCAAATAAATTCACCTGCTGAATTTGTGCCTGAACCTGCTATGTTTACCTAATTCATTTTTGGCTTTTGCTTAGCTCTAGCCATGGTGACACACTGAGAGATGAATGCCAAGGTCTCCTGGGTTGCTGGAACATTTGCACAAGGCAGTAGTGAGGGTAAGTGGGAAGGGTAGTGTAAGCCCTAGAGTTTGAGTCCCACTGGATAGTGGGTCTTAGGCAGTGGCCAAAGATCTTTGTGCAGTCTGGCGACTTGATGCTGCTTGCTTATTGCCATTGCATTAACCCAGGAAAACAGATTTTTCCCTTTTCATATTCAGAGTTGAGCCCAACAAAGTAGTAGTCCTGCATTGGGAGACTTCAGGAGCCATTCATTGTACACTCAAATCTAGCTGGGTTTTGTGGTTCTCAGAGATAGATTAAGGGAATTTTATAGTGTTCACAGATATACAATTCACGCAGACCTACAACTGTATAGGCAGTTTGAAAAGGAACTCGAGTAAGCAAGTAGGTAGACAGACAGAGGATAATCTGCCCTGAAAACACTTCTGTTCTGTCTTTTGGCAGGGATGTCTGGTTTGGGCTTCCTGAGTTTTTTGCCTGGTGTGCTGCAGGGAAATTTGCATTCCAAAAGATAGGGAAGGCTGCCTTCCTGCTTCTGAAACATCTAGAAGGGTCTCTGATATAATAAGGCTTTCCCGAGCCTGTTTTGGGGAGATAATCCTGTCACCTGGTTAATACAGGTTATATCTGATGAACACTCCAATAGTCTTGCATATGTATTTCCCTGTAACTTTTTCTGAAGAATAAGGCCCCTTCTTCCTTTAAAAGAAGCTATTAATTACACCTCAATAACGCTTACAAGGGGAGAGGATATTTGGAAAAGGATCCCTTTCACTTTTAATCTTTCCTTATCTTTACTATCTAACTTACAGATATAAACTCAAGTGAAGTCCCACTTCATACAACGATGCTGTGTGGTCGTGGGGTCCCAGGCTCTGTGCACGTTTCCCTCATTCAGTTTTTCTTATATGGTTGCATTTGTGTTTATGTAGATGGCCTTTTAGCTCTCTTATTTTTGTACTTGTAGCTCATATTTTAGGATTTTTCTTGAAGTGCAAAATATGCTTCAAACTGGAAAGAATAGAACTTGATAAGTTGATGAAAAACAGTCCCTTCTTTTTTACAGCAGCGTAATTTAGAAGGAGAGCAACGAAACTTTTTGGGTAGGTCTCTTCAATTTGGGGTTACTTTAGCTTTTCATCTGTGGCTCAGTTCATTGGCATCAATGCCAGCATACCATTAAAGAGTTGGATCTTCACTTGCCTTGGTTCGCTGTGTATTTTTCCAAAAGGTTGGATGGAGAAGCAGTCACTATAGAAATGATACTCTTTAACAGGACATAGTCAGCATCTGAGTGAATAGGTGAAAATCCAGCCCCATTCCTGGAAAAACAATGCGCCCTCCCATAATTGTTACAGTTTTGGACAGAACATGACATTTAAAATGTGAACATGTTATTCAACCTTCCCATGTCTCTGTTTTCTCATCTGTAGAATGGAGATAAGAGTTGCTCCTTTTCTACCTCACCAGAATCTGTGAAGATTAGATAATGACTGTAAAGTCCTTATACAAAGGTATAAGCATTATCATAAACATGGAGATTAGTTAACAAATAAAACAATAATATATTTAAAGAATGCGCCCCCCCCCCAAGTGTATTTATTGCCTAATAATTTTTGAATCAGCCTCAGTAGTTTGCAGTCTAATCCATTCTGAGTTTGGTTCAACTGAAAAAGTTAGGTGTGAATATTTGACCTTTCTATTTATTTGTAAGGTTAAAATGATCGCTCCATGGCAAATATTTGTATTAATAAAAACAAAGTGGGCTTTGAATCTGAAACAGGTTTTATTTGAAAAAGAAGGTGAAGGCGAAGGTCTCTAGGAACATATGTGCCACTGAGGAATATTTGCATATATTTGATCTGCAAGCATGCTTCAGTGATTTTCACAGTATACCTTGGAGTTTAAGTTGTAGCAAAAGGCCACTGTCATAGCACAGCAGCATAGTTCCCTCTCTCCAGCTTTATTATGGCACACAGCGACAACTTCATTTTTAGCATTAAAAAAAAAAATCCTCTTCACTTAATTCAGACAGTGACCTGCAGGCCTCATTCTGACTGAAGGAACCATTCAGAATACTTCCAGACAAAAGCAGGGCTTTTTCCTAGCAACCAGATCAAAGCCAAATCTCCCAGAATAGCTCCCTCCCAGGTTTCCTTTGGCGCATAGGTTCACAAGGATTCTAAGGCTCCTGGTTTCCAGTTCAAACTACTCTTTCAAACTGGAATGGAAAAGAAAACTCCTGAGGAATTTTCGCAAACTCTGAAAACTGGCAAACATTACAGGCACTCTTAATCTTGGGAGAACACGGTGGTCATTTGCAGCATCCCTAACTTTGTTATCGCCTGCATCTGCGTGGACATTCTGTCGGACTCCCACAGAATGAGGGCTCTGTTTCCTTTCTGCCAGTACCTAATATCAGCTATGCCCAGGAGCCGGCTGATGAAGACTTCCTGTTTGTTTTGAGTCACTGTTAGAGTGATAAATATACTTAAGCTTTCTGCTTCGGAGAGGAAAGAAACCAGCTGCTCTGAACTAAAAAGAAAAATGCAGAAATTCCACTGAATGGCCCTGTTATCATGGAATTTCAAGGGCAGCATAAAAATGAAAACTATAAGCCTGGGCAAAGTAAATAATTTCCATAGTAAAGCATCTCGCTGCATGCATAGACTTAAGTTGTTTGCCTTTAATCATTTAGGCAAATGATACATTTTTCACTCTTCTAAGATTCACAGTATTGTTTAGAAATTTTTTAAAAATATGAACTTTTATACTAGAGTAATGGTGAGCTATATAAATAAACAATTACAGTTGTGGTTTTTTGATCTGACCACAAGCTTTTAATGCCATTTTTGCATGAACATATAATGCTTCTGGATAAACAATAATGTTTATATTGTCAGTGGCATCCACTGTTGTACTGAGTCATTTACATACATGATTATTTAGATATAGAGTAACTCACGAACAAAAGAATACTATAAAATTATTTAAAACAAGAACAGGAAATCCTTTATAGCTTAAATAGCACTTCTTAAGTAAAGCTGTGGCATTTTGTGTTTTGATCTCATTTTTGTCCTTTTATTTTGAATAGGTTTTTGAATCCTTTGAGTGCGGTTTCTTTCTTAAGTCTGACTTGGAGGATAGTGAATTTAGAAAGCCTTGTTGATCTGAATGTCTTGACAACTGCATTCTAGTTTTTGTCTTTTTGTTTAAAGCTCTGTATAGACTTGACTTTCAGAGGTCTTTTTTTTTTTTAAAGGAAAGGTGCAGGCAAGAGTGAAGGTGAGTAATCAGGCAGGCAGGAAGAGAGAGGAGGAAGAAGCACTTTATATTACCATGCCCAGGTCTTGAAATGGGGACCTTGGGATGTATGTGAACTATGCCTGGTTTAAGCTCTAGGCCACCAGGGCATGCCTCAGAAGTCTTGAGCTGGAAAAGATGGTAACAACTTGCCTGTGATTGGAGCAAGTCTGAATTACTTATTTTTCCCCATAGCTATGTTCCCTTAAAACAATTTCTAACAGTAGAAGATTAAGGCACAAATAATATGCAATGAATCTTTTTGTTAAGGATAAAGGAAATGTTTATAAGCAAATTCTAAGCAAAGTTAGCATTAATATTTTATTATTACTATTTTTTAAAATGAAAGATACAGGTAAGGCCAGTAGGCAGGCAGGCAGGCAGGAAGACAGAGGAGGAAGAAGCATTTATTTACTTATTTTGTTTAGTTGTTTATCTTGGTTGTTCCCTCTGGTCCTGGGATATGAATCTAGACCCTTAGAATGAATGTAGCCTGTGCTGGCTGGAGGTAGCAGACTTAACTACCAAGCCAGCAGCATGCATCAGCATTAGCACCTAAATGTTGTCAAATTAGTGATGCAGATAATGGAAGTAGGATGGTGTGCAGAGCAGTATATCTGGTCATATTTGTAAGTTGAGATTTGAAAATGCACATGAGTTGTTATATTTAAAGAATTTTCCCCAACAATTTGGAGTCAGTGTTTGGGACATCAATATAGTGACTTTTGAGTAAGAGTATTACAGTGCTGAAATCTTGATGGAGGCATGATGAAACGCTTATCTTTTAAATGTTCATGTTTAGACCAAAAAACAAAATAACTTCATGTGACAGTGGCAACTCATAAAAGAGGGCACACATTTAGAAGTGCTCTGTACATTAGTTAAAACAAAGCCAAATATATTAACTTCGTTTGACTTTATAAGTGTGTCCTGATGTATGGCTTTTCTCTATTCTCACTTTCCTAAAGAGAGAAGACAGCATCTTAAAACATGATTGAGAATTGAAGGATTCAAGCCCTGAATAATATATTTTCTGTCATCATGGAGGCCTAATGTATATAAACTTAAAAGGAAAAGAACCGGAGAATGCATATTAGGAGGAGCGGGAAAAAATTGTGATGCCAGCATTTTCCGTGAATAGGAAAGAAGCGTATAAAACAGATATGTGTGATTAATGTATTTGCAAATACAAGTTTGCCAGGGAATAATTTTAGTGGGTGTCTCTGTGTTTTTAACAAGAGGTTAACAATTCAATACAGGAGAGTGGTTTAGGGAGGTTTTAAAAAATTTTTATGAAATCTATTATTTAAAATAAATGGAAACTCTAATTGGGTGGGACCTATCACTTACCAAATATCAAAAGGTGTGAAAAAACACCCTTTACCTCTTTTCAGTGTTATTAAATGTCAAATGTCTAGTGCTGAGGTGAAATTATTATGCTCCAATTGATGCTGTCGATGGTCCAATAACCATTCTTCTCAATGATAGTAATTGCTTAGACTGTTCAAAACTAGTTTGATTGTGATGGCACATTTCCGACCTAGCCTCAAGGAATGAAAATCTGTAGGCATTTCACTAACTGATATTCAAATCCATTTCTTCACAATTGAATAAGAACATAAGAATTCTGTCTTATATTGGAATATTAGACTACATATTACAAGATGTTTTCACTTGCAGCATCTTGAATGATCCTTGGTTGTATATGATTCTGGTTGTAAATGGGAACAGCCACAGTTGATCATCTGTCTTCTGTCAATGGAAGTGACTCCAGCAAAAGGGTTTCTTTCAAGGGGGTAAATATTCTTTAGGTGGCATACCACCATTTCAGGAGCATCTTCTTGTGAATCAGATGCCAGAAACCTAGAATTTTCAAGTACAGTAACTAGTAAGTAAGTGAAATGAAAGTATGTACCATAGCAATTAACCCCATATCTCCCTACACTTAAGACACCACTTTTCTGATTCCAAGACATTTAGACAATTCTATTGAGGAAGGTGAAAATAGGCATGGACAACAAGGACTAAGAGTTATGTAGAATCATTTATTGTCTGAGTAAAAGGTTTTAAAAAAGAATACATTTATTAAAAGAAATGGGGGTGTTAAGGGGGGATGTTTTTCACACCCTTGTTCACACTTCTAAGGTGATAAGTCCAGCCTTCACAAAATAAAATGGCAGTTTTCACACTAAACCCACCCAGGCATATTCCAGTAGTCTCCTAACTCATTTATTCTTTGAGAAGCAGCAGATATCTTGTGCAAACCAGAGGCATCCAGAGGTCTCCACCATCTTTATTTTGCTTTCCTGTCTCCCAAATGTAAATGTCATCCTCTACATATCATGTGTGGATCTCTAAGGCAACATACTAGGTCTATAATGACTTTAACTCTAGAGCAACAATTTTCTTTGTCCTATTATTGATCTTAATACTCAGAGAAGTAGAATTCACGATTTTGCCGACAGAGCTCACACTATTTTTACATCTCTTACATTTTTCTTGATCACCATTCCTATCCTACTTTTGTCATGCAGGAAAAATAGTTACTTCTTATCATCACTCACCACCCAAAATGACCTATCTAGTCATAACATATAGCAACAGATTGTCATAAGTGGAATTAACCTCAGATATGTAAAGCACTATCTAATAATGAACTATCAGAACATTTAATTTGCCAACATTTAAACTTGATCTTCGCTATTTACTTCCAATTCAGTAAATGCCAACCTCATCTACAGAGCTGCTGAAAAAACTCCTAGAACTCATCCTTGATCTCTTCTTACATTTGCTGACATATGTTCAGTCCATTGGTAAATCTTATCTTTTTGTTCTTCTGAATATGTCCAATCCTTTCCCAAGAACCACCACTATCCCTTGCCATGATGTCGTAAAAGCCTGGAACTCATTCCTTACTGAACATTCTCTCACATTTCCCTGTATGATTTTCTGCACATTACTTTCTTGCTTATTTATTTACTTGCTTGTGATTTTCTGGGTCTGCTATCCCTTACCAGGATATAAATTCCAAGACAGTGGAGACATTGAGTATAGAATATGCTCAGGAGCACATACAATTATGCCTGCAATAAGGTCTCAATGAATATTTCTTGAATAAATTAGTCCCCTCCTACATAGACTGGAAATAAGGGTCACAAAGAAGTTAAAATAATTTCTTAGGCTAAGAAGATTAGTTAGTAAGCCTAAGTCTACAACTAGAACTTGGGTTTCTTTTCTCTTGGTCTAAAGCTCTTATGATTGTACCACATTGTAGTTACTATTGTATTACTGTAAACACTGTATTATATATATATGTATGTGTAGGTATACTTATGTGTGTGTATATATACATATATGTATGTGTGTATTATATATATTTATATATTTATATATATATATGTATGTATTTAAGGAATGCCATAATCAAAGGTCCTGACACTGTGAGTTGTCAGGAAGTGAGTGAAACTAATTATTAGATCAGTAACTAAGTATTTGACTAAAGTCCAAGACAGACCTGTTGTACCAAATTCTATTCTTTAAAATTTTAGCATACACTTTAGTACTGGTAATTAACTTTACAAATTCCTAGAAACTTTAACTTTCTGCATGATCATTCAATACCACTTTAGTTATAAGATCACCTTAAAATATAGAGCCATTTCATTTAAAATGCACACCTTCCTTTTGCCTTTGAGAAGCATGTTTCCACCTTCTAAGGCATGTCTCTTCTGAGGTCTTACTTATTGAAACAATTGCAGGCTCTTTCTCAAACCCCTAGTTTTTCCTGTTTCACTGACTTCATTTGCATAGTATTGCATAGGCTTTAGAATCTGTGGAAACTTCATATGAACAAAGTCCTCTCATTTCTAGCTGTTTGACAGTGGACCAATTGCATTCTCTGAACCAGATTTCCTCACTCATAAAATGAGGATTGGAAGGGCAATTGTATAGGTTAAAAAAATGTAAAGAACTCTTTGACACAGAATATGTGCTAAATAGTAGTCACACATATTATTGTAAAGATAATCGAATGTCCCTTATCTAAAAAAAGCATCAGCATTAAATGAAAACATCTCCCCAAATCCTCTCGGCTCTACTAACCCTAAGTAATTTTTTCCTTGCTCATCATTTGTGTTCATAGTCAAAATTCTTACAAATGTTGCTCTCTCTCTATTACCTTTCTTTCTCTAAATATTGCTGTATCTGAACAGACTGAAAGGTATGTACTATCTAGTGTTAAATGTTGCACTCTGATTTTTCTATGCAAATCATGGTTAGATATTTTTCTTGTTTCCATGTGTCTCTGTTTTTTTCATTGCATCAAGAGCATCTTTCCTTCAGGAGAATGGGCCAAAGTTTACTAAGTACACTAAGTGATCCCAGAGTACTTGAGTTTTCTCCTTGAGAAGAAAATACCCCAGAGTCTTTCCAAATATTACTGGAAGATCTTTGGAGGCAATGTAAGGCAATAAATACCCTAACGAGGAGGTGGGCTAGTGGACAGAGTTCTAGTCAATTTAACATCATGAAAATAAATGAGAGTGAGTAATTATTGAGGGAGACTCAAATAGAAATTTAGAGAGAATTAAATTACTGATATACAAAATATGTCTCATGAGGAGTTAGTTCTCAGGATGATGTGCCATGTTTTAGAACCAACGCTACTGCTGGAAGGTGAGTCCAAAGGGTGAACTTCATAGGCAGTGAGTTAATAATAATGAGTCAGTGATAAATGAACAGTCAGTCCCCTCAGCACTGTCCACTTAGCCTTTGCATATGTGGGGTAGATTTGTCCATGAAAACAGACTCTATCTCAAGTCCATGAAGAGCACTGGGCAGCTGACTTAGTGGGACTGTAAATAACAACTTAGTAGGTCTGTTTACTTGCTTTCTTTTTAGTTAAATGTTCTTCTGCTAAAACGTTCCTGTAATTCTGGTTTCTAAGTATCTGCTGTGGGGTTAGTAAAAAGCTTCTATAAATCACCTGGGTTCTCAGTGCCACAAACATCTCTGGAAAAAGGGAAGCTCTTAAGACTAGAACTTGCGTGGCATCCCAGGCTGTGCTCCATCCTACTGTTATGCCACTGAATGCTTAATACCTGATCTGGTCCAGCACAAATCACCAATGCCATGTTTACTCATCTCATATCTAGAAAATAAAATACCTACCATACTTTTCTCCTGATGATTAAAATTTTTTTTGAGAAGAAAAAGTTTCACATGTTTTATTTTACTTGGAATGTCACAGAAGACTAGTTACTGAAAATTAAATTGGGTCAATCTTAATCAGACTAGGTTATCTTCAGGCCTTATGTGAAGTGCCACAGACATTTGAGCCTCTGAGGTGTCTTGGCATGTGGTCTCTCAAGGGTTTCACTTGCAAGTAGGATGAGTTTGCTTGAATAGTGAAACTGTCTCCTTTTATTGTTTTGTATTGTATTTATCATCTTCTTATCTTCACTATATGCCAAACAGTTTTCCATGGAATGATTTATTCTAATAATTAAAAGAAGGCAATATTCTTTTGGTGGATGACTGTTTTGTCTGAATTATAAGATATAATTTGCTTTTTTCTTTGTACCATTGTTCCAGAAGAGATTCATCTTTAATTAGTTTGAGGTATACTGTGGCTTACCTTTGTCTCCAGTAAAAGACTTTTTTTTTCAAAATCAGATGAATTCTGAGTTGATGAGGTAAAAAATATGCAGAAAGATTAAAAATGCTAAGATTTTCCATTAAGGGATTGCTTCTAAGTTGCTGTAATTTTGTACTTTAAGTACCAACACCTATTAAATAAATACTTGTTTGTATTATGTTACATGTAAATTAGGTGACTCATTCTCTCTATCTCTTTTTCATATTTGTTTTTAATCCTGTTCTAAAACAGAAACTAGGACCAAAAGAAATTAAAGCATCCTTTTGGTTTGATTGGTCTAATATTCTTCAATGAGCTTAGTACGACTCACAGTCTGTCCCCTTTATTAGTAATTCAACGGAGATACTAAAAGATTATGCAAACTCATAATAGAAAGTTAAATATCAAGGCTGTAGCCCACTGAACAACACTGCTATGTTTGCACTGATACATTCAAAATTGTCCTCATATATTTTAAATATTTAACATTATAGGATGGCCACAGAAATTTACAGTGATTAAAAGCAACCATCATATTTTATTTTCATTTTTCTGTTGAAAAGGAGTTTTTACCTTGAGTGGAAAGGAGCATAAGATCAATAATGAGCCTATAATCATTTTATTTTTCTTGTGTTAGCAAATGCTTTTGTAATATAGTGGTGACCATTTCTTCTTTACTAAAAGAAATTTTTTACTTTTATCTTAAACAAAGTAATTCATATCCATTACTGAAAATTTAGGTAATACAGATTAATAAAATGAAGTAAAAGAGAAATAACCCACAATTATACAATTAAAAAAAAATAACCACTGTCATATTTTGGTGTACATCCTTCCAAATAATTCATCTGTATATGCTGTTACATGCACATAAAAAAGTAATTCCTGGTATAATTAAAAACAAATCTCTTTTCACTTAAGAATATAAATGGAATATATTTTGTTGTCACTAAATGTTCTTTATCTTGGTTATACTATGATTTATTTAATCAATCCCCTATTGTTGAGTACCTAGGTTATTTTGAATCTTTTCTTGGTTGACATAAATATTCCAGGTAGCCAAATATTTGCCCATACTCTAGATAACTCTTTTAGGGCATAATTCTAGAAGTGGAATTTATGAGTCTAAATATGTATGGCTTTTGGATTTTCAGTTCATATTTAGTACTCTTTTCTTCAGAAAGATTATACTATTTCACATGCTAATTTAGTTGTATTTTATTATCTTGGTAATTATAAGCCTCACAATGGCTCTTCTTGTGGCAACTAACCACCCTGACTGTGTGGTGCTTCAAAATGGTAATAAGTAGATGGAGAAGAATTGATTACATTCTATAGTACCATGATTATTTCAGTTATATAAGGTATGATGCTCTTTCTTGTCTATGTTTGACTCTTGGTATTTGAATTTATCATATGCTTTACTATTCTGCAAGAAGCTTCAAATAAATTGAAAATGGGAGCCTGCCAGTTGCAATCTAATACAGCATATTAACAGTCAGTCCAAATTCAGGCAAATGTCATCCATTAATCATAGGCCAATATAAGAATCAAGAATTGTGATGATATTAATCACGAAAAGATTCAAGGATAACTCTGAAGCAGAACATGTAACTTATTCACCCAGGAGGTTATCATACAAATTATGTGCTCACCATTAAAACTGGCAAAACTTCCAAAGTTCAACCAGGTTTACTGCTCAGAAGACATCCTTAGGAAAAAAAACAACTGAGACATAATTTCATCTTTTAATAACATTGTCTAAGTATTTTTTTTGTTCTCTGCAAATTTTACTAGGTGGAGTTGGGCAGAGATTATGCATCATTTACATCTTTAGATTCAAAACTGTGAAAAAAAATTGATGCTGATATTTTCATTAGAGTTATTCACCTCTCAATAAGGCATAAGTCAATAAGGCATAAAGTCTATTTGTGAATCATGTATGAGTAGGAAAAAAACAATTAAAATAATTGACTCTTTCCTCACTTCCACCCCTAAAAATATTTCTAGTCTCAGAAAGAAACTTAGTTCTTGGCAATTTTAGCCTAAAATGCCTCTTCAGCTTTTCTTAGACTCCAGCTATCTCAAAATGCAAGTGAAGACAAAATTGTCCTATGAGATTAATTTTTGGTGATGAACTTACATCCTCAAAACTAAGTTGTTTCACTTCCTTATTACAAGACAAATTTCTTGAACATAGACTTCCATTTCATGTTTGTAATCCTTAAACTGCCTAATCTTTGATTTTATGTCCACACAAAAACTAGATATTATTATTATGACTAACATTGCAGTAAAAAAGCACACACACACACACACACACACACACACACACACACATGCTGCAGGGGTCAAAATGTCCAGCTTCTCCTTCCTGCTATTCCAGCTAGTAGCTGTCATTAACTCTGGCGAGTTACTACATCTCTCTGAACTTTAGGTTCATATTTATGCAATAATGATAAAAGTACATTTTCTCCTTAGAGAACAGGTTGTTTTGCAGATCAAGGGAAATTAAATAATAGAATATTGTGTTAGCCTGATTAGTGCAGTTCAAATAAAAATTATTATTAATAGTATTTTAGAGACATGAGCTGCTGTTTTCCTTATTGAAATTCTTATTTCTCAGTCTCGAGATTGAAATGAGAACCTTACTTAAGTCAACCTCCTTTGTATGTAGTACTTTGTTTTATTTTAAATTTTGTGTATTTGATTGCTAGAAACTATGCATATGTTTATTTTTTTCTTTAATTGAAGGATAACATGCTTTCAGAAAAGTGCCAAATTATAGGTGAACAAGCCTACGTACAACAGTATTCTTATCTAAGCACCAGCACCCCAGAAGTTCTCGTCATATACTTTCAAATTGCTACCTAGCTCTCCATTCCTCACTGAAACCAGGAGAGCAGCTTCCAAAACCTGTCACTTAGCTTCCCATGATGTCATGTCCAAAAGGAAGAGAACAGAGTCTCTACTAAGCTCTGTGACATAGCAAACTGCCCAAAGTCTCTTGACTTCAGTTCTGCTCTTTAAAAATAAGGAGGCTCAACATTTAAGTTTTTTTTCCATTTCAACATTTGATGATTCTTCACGGAGTGTTCTGTGTATCATGGTTAGTAGATTTTTGTTTGGTTGTTTTTGTATAATGACTTCTTTGGTTTGTTAGCTTAGGTAGAACTTCACAGAAGTCATGCTCTAAATGAGAGATGATACTTAACTTTACATCTACCATGAAGATGAACAAATGGCTGAACTTGTAAGTTATAGTATAGACATGGTCCTTGAGTAGATGATGGAGGACTGATGAACTGAAGAGACTGAGGGAACACCACTTCTCTTCCAGTGGTAGAAAGATCACCTCACAGCACTTTCTTCTGCATTGGGATCACATTACATAAAGAGCAGACAATTCTCAATAATTTGATAGTTTCAGATCCACCATTCAGTTGTAGTATTGACAGGCAGTCTGTCATTTAACAATTAAAATATTGCTTGGGTAGCAATATTAACTATTTAATAGAATTATAATTTCCTTTTAGCTTTAGTGATATATCTAAAAGGAACTTGTAGTTCTATGACTTCTGTCCTCCGGGGGCTGAGTGAGATGAGGAAGAATGAATTAGAATAACTTCCTCCAAAAGTTAAAACAGCAAGCATTGTCATCTTTCTACATGGTCTTGTGACATGTGTCCTGACATTGGTTGAGTTTTCTGTAGTTCTGTAGTTCTAAGAGTGTCCTAGGAATAAGAGATTTATTTAGATGCTTTTATGTTATAAATGCTCCTGAATGATTTTTTATGTTGCAGGAACCAAAGATATGAGTAAAAGAGAAAATTTCTTTTTAATATAATCAGAATCCCAAGACACTACACTTTACTGGAGAATGCATAGATCTCTAGGATTTAGGGGACATATTTACTTTGTATTCTTGAACCAGAACATAGGTGCTTACCTGTGACCCAAAGTGATGTCTTCCCTAGGATGTTCATGTTTTGAAGAGAGATCCCAGGTTTCTTTCCCTTGAGACTCAGTGAATAGACCTGCATGGCCCAGAGAGGCAACCAGAATTTAATTGCTCCCAAATACAATGCCTCAAAGTACATTTGTATTTGGTGATCATGGCTTCCCTGGATAGGATCGTGCTAAGCCAAGAGTTTATGATAGGCTTGTGCCATATCTTAATCCAACATTAGGAAAGGTGGGGGACACATTTCCTCCTCTAGACTATTGCAGAACGTGATTGTTGACTTCTGTGGAGGAAATCCACATTCAGTTGGGGATGGGCACTATCCACTCTGTTGCTTATTGGATGAGGAGAATGCATTCTGCTTCCTTTTGTGAAAATTGGTTAAAACAGTTCGCCTCTCAACCATCATTTCCTCTGGCTCCTCAGTGTCAAACAAGAAATCCAACCCCTAAATCTAAACAACAGACAAGTAGCTTGAAAAATGAAAATAAATTTTTCAAATCCAAAAGCCTGTGCTTCTGTGATTGAAAATCTTTTACTTAGTGAGTGGGAGTTGCTTTCATCATTGCTGGTCATATGTTTTTGTTTTTCATTTCTGGTGGAGAAGTTTTCTAGGGTATTTTTCAAACTTTCCAGCTTAGCAAAGCGTTGGCTAAAATTGAAAAGAGAACTAGGCGTTGGGTTGAAGGCAGCATTAGGGTGTTCTTGTGCAGGAGGTGGGGGGGCAGGTTGCTGACACAGCGAAAATAAGACAAAACATTTGAAACTTCTGGCTTTGTACTTCTCAAATGCCTCTTTTAGAAATCGCTTAAGTAGTTATTAACATCCACCACCCACCTTCCCTTTTTGGTCCTGACATTGGGTAATAATAGATAATGTTGACATATGTTCCCTGCTGGTCAGAAATACTATACTTCTGTGAAAGGTAACATTTTCAAGCTATGACAAAATGTATTTTACTTGGACAGAACATTAATTATTGGACTAATCTCAGAATGTGGGCTGTGGAGTAAAAGTTTTAACATTTTAGTTGTGGGAGAAAGTTTGTTGGGAGAGTAAAAGCATCAGTATGGGGTGTGTTTAGCTTTCACCATTTCTAGAGGTATTGGCTTGATGTCAAACTCTTATGTCCTTAGGAATGTAAAGGAAACATTCCCAGTATGTATGAAGAACAGC
Source organism: Solenodon paradoxus (assembly GCA_004363575.1). NCBI lineage: Eukaryota > Metazoa > Chordata > Mammalia > Eulipotyphla > Solenodontidae > Solenodon > Solenodon paradoxus. The sequence continues at coordinate 81,376 of RJWH01000033.1, forward strand.
TGTCCATGGACACAGAAACTTTAAAATATGATTATACCCAACTTTACTGCAGTATGGATTATGGAATCAAAAAAATATTTTTCACTGAGTACCAAAGAATTCCACTTTATGGGCCAGCTTTAAAGCTTTTAACTGCATGAGACATATGCTGTAGTTCTGTTGTTTGTTCTCCATGTGATGTATTCTGAAATATGTAAAGGAGGGAGGGAGGGAGGGAGAAAAAGAAGGAGGGAGGAAGGAAGGGAGGGAGTAAGGGGGTGTGTGTGTGTGTGTGGGGGAGAGAGAGAGAGAGAGAGAGAGAGAGAGAGAGAGAGAGAGAGAGAGAGAGAGAGAGAGAGAGAGAGAGAGATTCTTTCGATTAAATGTGGTCCTCAAAATTACTTTTGAAACTAATTTAGGGAATAAGTAAGGAAGTGTCCCAGCTGGCTTCTATGCTACTGAAGTCTGAACAGCCCTTTGCAAAACTGGAAAAATTGATTTTGTTTTGAAGGCTTACACAGACTTTAGTGTTGTGGAAGTTGGACAGAGTTTTTATTGAATCTGGTCCTTTGTGTTTTATGACAGTCTGAATGGGTGTTAAGATTCCATGAATAAATCTCTTGCTGCTTCTGAAATGTCTGATATAAACATGGGCTCTGTCAATTTGTTCTCTACTCAAATGTCTTTCAGAATGTTAACAAACATGGTGCATGGATGAGTGGGCTGGCCAATGGGAGAACAGACTGCTGTACTTGGTAGAACATTCTGGTATGAAATATTCTTTCATTCCTCATTAAGAAGTAGGGTCAGCTCAGGGGTGAGGTGCTGGTGGTGGAAAATGAAGACTTCTTAAAAGAGTTAACTTTAGGTTGTTGGGGAAATGGTGTTACTAGCCTTGAATTGAAAGTCTGGCCAAGATACCACATCAGAGGGAATGTGGCTTAGGCCTCAGGAAGTTATTTCGCTATCTTCAGTGACCTCAGGTGAATCCCTAGGAGGAACATAGTGTCAAGACAAGAATGTTTTAAACCATAGAATAAAACATATTCTGCATAAGTTTGTGATTTCCTGTGTCCTTTGAAGTTACATGTCAAATTGGTAATATTCTAATATTAGTTTCCAACTAAATACTGTAATTTAAAGCAAACAAATAAAAAAGTCTGATATAATTAAGTCATGCACAATATAAGCACTTTGGAAAGAGAATCACAACTGAGTTTCAGGAAATATTATGTTTTACAATTAATGGTAGTAAAATTGCATATTATATAATTTGAAGTTTTGTAATATGTAACTATCAATCTAGCTTTCATTCTGAACCTAGTTTTGGGTTTTCATTTTGAAACGCATGTTCAAATCTTAGTACCCGAATCTTGTTTTTTAGGTATTTAATGTCCAGACTTAGAGCTGTGATGATTCCTTTTTCTTGCATCAATAACAATATTTATTATGTTGTCAAACTCCCAAATAGCGTTCAGTTTTTTAAAAACGAATATTAATTATTAGTTAATATGTCCTCTTGTAAGGTGGTTATTGGGTATCTGGAGTCACCCTCTAGTTGTATTGTCCCTTACATGCTGCACTTTGTGGAGATTTGGTAAATGATCCAAGTAGTCATTTTGGCTGAATATACATTCATAATGAAATCAGTGAGCTAACTGGGATGCTTCATGAGAGATTTTAATAACTTTGTAATTGGCATTATAAATTGGACCAGTTACTTGACTGTGCTTCTCTTTGTAGGCCAGAATTTGGCCTGTGTTTCTTACTTGAGATTCCCAATGAAGTAGTAATTACCAAGTGGAAGAATACTAAAAATGTTAAGCCAAATTCTCTTCTTGGTTGTTATCATTTAACTCCCAATAAAGTTAATTATGACTTAGTAAGAACTGGTGCTACTGCGTCTTCAGGGCTTTGGAACTCTGATCTGCCATCCAAGACATCAAGTCAGCAGTCACCTTTAAATATCTCTTTTTAAGAGGTGACTTAACTCTACTGAAGGTAAGAAAAGGCTATGCCAATAACTACATATGTAATGAGGTTTATTAGTAGAAATTAACATCTTTGAACTTCAAGAAATTTGATCTTTTTGCAGTTTCCTTCTTCAGGGGAAGAGTCTGTTTTATAGAAGCTTTAATTCTGTCCAGTGCATTAGAATCCATTGGTATGAGTTACCTCCTGTCCCATTCTCTCAGCATCCCTTAACTGTAATAATAGTAATTTTTATTTCCATTAATTGTAAAATATTTGCTTAAGTCATCATTGCTTAGCTATTATTTCCTAGAGCTAAACCATTATCTTCCTTAAATACAGATGTTTATATTATGCATAATACAATTCCTGTCATAAGAATTCATTATAACTTTTCCAAATACTCTGGCTCCCATTTAGCTTATATCTCAGTTTAGCCCTTAATTATTTTTTAAGGAAAAAAAGGACTCTAACCTATTGGGTTTGTAGACCCATGTCATTGCGCAAATAGGGTAGAAGAGGTAGGTCATCGCCCTCACACACTATAATTAGGACCATCTTTTGGGTAGTCCTAGATTGTCTTCTAAAAGTTGGTATGTGGAGCTGCCCAGTCACTATGATCCTCTAGTTTTTACCTGAGACCCGGAGTGAATCTTGAGCAATGTATTAGGAAACGTTCAGTTCAGGGAAGGTGGTAGATAGTGACTAGTTATATAGCCTGTGGGAACTCAAATTTGAGACTAGATTCACTTTAAACAGCTTTCTAGGATAGAACCATGGAGCAATCAAGTGACTCTTAGAGTAGATGGGGCTTGACAAGGACTGATGCTAGCTGCTTTCACAGCTGCCCAAGTTCAAAGCTGCCTTTCTGTATGTTGCTAACAAAAGCCGTCAGGGCAAAAGAACATTAGAATTCTGTTTCAAAATTGCAGTATAGGATACTGGAACTAGAAGGAGCTTCCTTCTTTCCACTCTCTTCTCTCTATTCTTCCCTTCCATCCTTATTCACTCCCCTTTCCTTCTTTATATACACATTTATTCTTAGTATTTGGCAGACATTGTAATGACCACTGGTTATAAAAAAGAAAAGCTACAGTTCCTGTTTGGAAGAATTCACATCCCAGTTAGGGTGCTATTCAAGAAAAGCAGCAATTGTTAAGGCTATCTTACACAGGGGAACATTGAGGAGGGGAACCTGGGGGTGTTTATGGTTTTTAAAGCCTTGCCACTAAAAAGATTATATTGTATACCTATGTACTTAAACATAAAAATAATGTTAAACTATCAGTGCAACAAAGAACATTTTATTCTGCTTGGGATATTTCATGACTTAAAAAAAAATCAAACAATTTCAAATTAAGTTATTTTTCAGCTTTTTGGTGCTGCTTCTAGTTGGTGCGTAAGCTCATGGTGAGCCATGATCAAGCAGTGGAGAATCCTGATCCAGGTTGGGCTTTCAGAGAAGACTTGCAAGAGTAGGTGATACTCCAGTTGAATTTGAAGAAGTTGGAGCTGTGTGGGTTGTGACAGAGTGGGAGAGGCATCCTGGCTGGGGGTAGGAGGGGAGGGCAGGATTTCAGAGGTGGTGTGCATTATGGGCAGGTAAGTTCGCTTGTAAATGCATTGAAAAGAATTGTGTAAAGTACGGATGGAGTATAGAGTAGAGATTTGTGGGAATTAGTCATGTAATGGCAGTATGAGGCATTTGAATGCTATCTAAAATAAATAAGAAATGCAGAATTTTGGCTAAGAGAATAGGTTTAAACTTTAGAATGAACAACTTGCCTGACATTGTTGAAAAGAATTGGAGATGGAGTGAAGACTAAGTGTAGGAGACGGGAGAGCCTAAAATATTTTGAAGGCTGAAGCATCAGAACACATGAAAATTTAAGTCATGGAAACGAGAGAAGAGAAACCTCTGAGAAGGACAATCATGTTTCTGCTTTCTTTCTTGTTCTTGGTAGACAGTGATTTTATTTATGATGATTTAAAAATCAATATTAGAAACATACCCAGAAAGGGAAACAGCGTGTTTGTGTTTTATACGCCTTAGATGTTCTTCTAGGCTATCCAGGATCTCTGCTGTCTTAGTCTTAGAGGAAGGACTCTTTTCCTTGGACCCAGAAAATTGGGGCTGAAGGAGGCCTGGTACTTAGCAGAATGGAAACAAAAATCAGCCAGTATTGAAGTATGAACTTCATGGAATATATAAACACCTACAATTGTATACACTGGTTTGTGAAAGCATGGGTCAGTATTATATTTTTAATTATGTATCTTTTCGCTTGAGGAGAAAATACATGGCTTCCCATGGAGTCTCAAAGGAGCACATAACTTAAAAACAGCAGCGATAGCAAAAATTAAAAACAAAAACAAAATCAAAATGAAAGATTAAGGAAGACTGTCCTAGAGAAAGTTGTTAAATAGTTGCATTTAAAAAAAAATAAAAAAAGCCTGAGTTTTTACAGCAGTTTTAGGTTTACAGCAAAATTGAAGAGAAAGGACAGAGTTCTCATATGCAACTCGCCCCTCCCCCATTGCCTTCTCCGCCATCAACATTCCACATCAGAGCCACACATTTGCTTCAAACAATAACAGACATTGACACATCATTATCACCCCCAAACCAAAGTTTACATTAGGGTTAACTCTTGCTATTGTACAATCTGTGGGTCTGGGCAAATGTATAAAGACAAGAATCCTGGGATTGTATCTTACAGAGCACTTTCACTAATCTAGAAAAAACTTGGGCTCTGCCTCGTCTTTCTCCCCTGACCTCTGGCAACCATGGATATTTTTACTGTTTCCATAGTTTTGCCTTTTCGGAATGTCATATACTTGGAATCATACAGTATATACAATTTCAGAATGACTTCTTTGACAATACAATGTATTTAAGTTTCCTGCACAGCTTTTGTCAGAGTTCCTTTCTTTTTGACCTCAAATAATACTGCATTATCTTGGTGTATCACAGTTTATTTACGTATTCTCCTACCTAAGGACATCTTGGTTGTTTCCAAGCTTGGTGTTAGTGAATAAGGGAGCTTCAGGCATCTATGTGCAGGTTTTTGTGTGGATATATATTTTCAGCTCATTTGGATAAAGAACAAGGTATATAACTGTTGGAGTATATTTTTTTCCCTGTGTGTTTTATAACCCTTTTCAATCATGCTTTCCCTTGCAAATACACTTGATAATTCCTATTCTGCTCAGAGAAGTAGATTTTATCTTAACATTCTTTCATTTTCTCCCTCCTCATTCAGGTGTCAGGATCACAGTAATATCCACAGCATGATCTCTACTGTATCCAGTCTCCCTAAGAAGGGCTCCACCCTGAGTAGTTTTCATCCTTCTTTCTCCACCCAACTCATTTTCTGCCCTGAATCTTATTCTCTATTGTCCAATCTTGGTTAGGGGACCAAGAAAGAGTTAGTGGCTGCTATCGTTATTCCTATAAAGTATGATATTTATTTGTTAATAGGTCAAAATGTTCAAGGTGATACTTAAAACTTAAACTGGGGAGGGAAGTTCTGAGTGAAGATTTAGAACACCTGACTTCCCAATAATGGAGTATTTTGGATTCTTAATCTCTTTATGGACTGTTGAAATCCCACTTTATGATTGATTGTTTCCTCTGCTTTGACTTAAGAATCACACCTGTGCATTTTCGTCCTCCCAAGGTTACTGAAACTTTGTTAAACCTCAGTTATTCTTTCAACAAAATGGGAATGACTTTAGACTCAATGCCTATGCATTGCAGATAGGCTAATTTTTTTAAAATTTTCCTTTTGTTTAAGGCACCTGGAAGATGGAGCATGCTAAGTGTTTTAAATTTAACTATGAGGTTTAAACTACGAAATATAACTGCATGATGGTAGATCAGATTTTTCATGAAATCCCTTTGGGGAAGTTAAACTTCCATTTAAACAGTGGAAGTAATATTTATCTTGCCTCTTAATGTTATTTTCTAAAAATCTACCTTAAAATAACCCAAATCAGTAAAGCTTTCTTCCTTGAGAAGAACTTTTTTAAAGGAGTGAAAACATAGTTGTAACATTACTTTTTGTGTGGCATGTGAAAAGAAAATCCTGGAAACACATGTTTATTTTTTTCAGTTCCTGACCACTGTGTTTGGAAAAACTGCCAAGTGTGACTTAAAACTTGCAAATACAGTAACTTGCTTTGAAATTTGGACCCATAACATCTCAGGCTGTTTTTTGTAGAAAAGGAATTGTTATGTTAACTTTGACTTCTTCTGATCACTTTGCTTCCCTGAAATCAGTTGCATGCAGATTAACAGAACAGATCCCGATGAATGAATGCACTAAATGTAACTGACAGTCCTTCATACACAAATACTGAACACAGTACATTATCGTTTCTCCAAAGAAGTTCTCTTTCTGCTTTTATACAGGCGCTTAAAAGCAGACTTTGAAAAAAGTACATTGAAAACTTGCCAAACCTTCTTTGTATTTTGAAAGCCCACATCAATAAGGGGGTAGTAAATAGTCATTGAGTATAGGAAAAAGGAAACTATTAGCATTGTTTTCTTTTAAAGATAAAAAGACAGTCCCAAGGAAAAGCTTCATAATCTTTGAAATATGAATATGTTGTTTAATCAGTTTGAAACAAATGACAACTTGCAATTTATGGTTCTGTATAAATAGACAAAATACCCCATTACCTGCTCATTTAAAAAAAATAACTGCCTGTTTTATGGAGGGCGTGGCTTAAGTAAACTGTTTCTATTTTACATCATTTGGCAAGTTGCAGGCAGAATGAGATAGACATTACTTTTGAATTTTCAAAGTCAAGAAAGATTACCTTGTCTAAATATGTTTGTTTTTCAAATACAAACTTTTTGTCACATAGAAACTGACCTGTTGAGTATTAACATATTAAATTGTTTTCATTTGATCTGTAGACAGAGATCACTGCTGTACATTTTTGTTTAGCACCGTAACATAAAATATTTGAAACATTCTCTGTGATCCAGCAATGGGAGTGAATATGCTAAACTGGCTGTGTGGATTTATGAGTTTTTTTCATGCAACAAGAACAAGCTTAGAAAAAGTAACGCTTTTTAGGGTACTAATGTTTTTGATGTATATTTTCTCATTTAAGTTTAACAGCACCCGATCCAGCAGGTATTATTATTCCCTTTTATAGATGAGGTAAGATGATAGAGAAACTAAGGATGTAGGTGGAGGTTCATTTTCTCTCTCCCCAAGTTGCTGTAGCTTTAACAAGCAAAAATCAAACAAGTAAACAAATATTTAAAAATCATTATTTCTGTTCTTTTGAAAGAATTCAGAATAAGGAGACCACTCTGTATCTTTATGCTATTACCACCTAATAATGAAAAGAAGAGCAATTTGACTGTGAACATGTTAAGTCCAGTACTCATTGGGCCATATATCTGTGGTGGGTATAATATGGTAAAGTTTATTTTGCATGTGTTGTTGAAATCTTAAAATGCATAGAGATCACTTAGGTGTCTTTTGGAAAATACTGATTCTAATTGAGGAGGTCTGGTATCAAGTGTACGGCGGTTTGTGTTTGCATTTTAAGAAGTTCCCAGAGGTGGATGCTGCTGATTCAACCTCACGAGTTAAGGAGTGAACTTTTAATATGCCTTGTTTCCCTTCCTAGAGCTACACCCTACAGGTGTGCTATGTCCTCCCCCTTTTCCTACAGCGGGAATGTTCTTTGATTTTCTAGGTCTACTATCTGTTATGAGTGAGTTAAATTCAGGAGGAGTTGGGGATAGGAAGATGTAGCATTCCCACTGTACCTTGATTAAAAGCAGCATATACTGGGAATGAGGTGAAAGCATTATTCCTTGTATCCTCCTATCCCATTTTTCAATTGGTCCAGAACTGGGAAAGAAGAGGATAATATTATAATTAGACTGGTGGTACATTTTTCAATAATCTGTTTTGATACCCTTAGGAGTTTATATTCTAGAAGAAAGACATAAGTGACAATATATATATGTATATATATGTGTATATATAAATGATAAATCATGTGCAGTTATTGATTTTTTGGTAGGGTGGTCAAGGAATGTCTCACTGAACAAGTGACAGCTGAAGATTAAATCAGGAAATGAGATCAAAAGAGACCAATCTAGTGCCTAGAGAAGGGCAGGTACTTAAAAATGATTCTTTCCCTTCTTTCTACACACCTGAAGTCTTGACCTGTATTTCCATATCTTGTTCAGGACTGGGAAGGGTATTTACCTGTTGGTGGGAGCCCATAGGTGCCATATTACCAAAGTTATATCTTGGAAGTTCCATGTAGTTGGAAAATCTTCAATGAGGACTTAAGACATCCCCTGACCCTTTTACTCCTATAGGACATGGGTACTTTCCATAGGAGTTTGTCATCAGTGACTGACAACTGTTCCCCTGAGGAAAGTCACTCATTCCACCAAACAAAGGGAAAAGGAATGAAGGCATATTATTAAACAAGTTAGCAAAAGGCTTCCAGTTCTCTGTATTCATCAATCTTCTTTTAGTTTCCTCAGGCTCTCCAAGTTGAGAAAATGTGTTCTAGATATTCATGGATAAGTAATTTAATGAATGAATAGCATAGTGCATGGCATAAGGGCTACTTATATTTTGAATAAATAAAAAAATGGTTGATAGAATGAGAGAGGCATATAAACTTCATATCTTGTTCTGGACCAATATAGTTAAGAAGTGTTTTGGCAAACATGGTGGTGCTGGTAATTGTTTCTGCTTTAAATGAATGCCCTACATTGGCTATTGTTATCATCACTTATCATTATTGGTTGAACAATTTGTCTTCAGTATTGGATTATTAATATGTATAACTTGATCTTAAGAGCAGACTCTATTCCAGTTTTCTGTAATTGTACAGTAAATTAGACTTGCCACACTTACATGGGAGTTTCACAGAAGTCATCAACCAGTCACCAAAGAACTTATCTGAAAACCACTGTAATAACTATTTGTTTTAGGATTGACTCTTAGATATTTGAATGCATTTCACTTTGTTTTCATTATAAATGTATTACATCTATTTCTAGGTCAATATTAAAATAATCCACAACTAACTGAACTAATTTGGCATTCTGATCATATTCTAAGATGAATGTGCTTTGAATTTCTTGTTCCAGATTTGAAATGGTCAACTGAATTTATGTTGACTCCCTCTTTGGTTTCTTCATCTGTAAACTGAGCATAGAGTTTTATTCCTGCAGAGGAGGCTGTGACCATCAATTAAGTATTTGTTGGAAGGGATTTGATAGCTTCAAAGAATGACCTTTTTTATAAAAAAGATACATTGTATTATCATTACAGTATTCATTCTAATTATAACTCATTTTTCCCCCCAACCATTGAAGGAGAGTGGAAAAGGAAAAATGTGTGTACCAAAAGTGGTCCTGATTTCCATCATAAAAAAAGATTCTTCGAAGCTCTGGAGGAAAGTTACACCACAGCATTGACTGATCCTAGGTGGGTCTTTAGTTAAATTTAAATACTTCCTTGGAGTAAAACAACAGGGATTCCTTCAGAGCACCTACTTAAGACTAAATTAAAAAATTAATAGTTGGTGTATTTTATTCTCTATTTGTAAATTTAAAAGTTCATAGGTTGTCACAATTAAAGGAGGTTTTATAGCTCTTCTATTTTAATCTCATCCTTCCATAGTTGAGGAAATGCAGAGTCAAAAAGTTTTTGAATCTTTTCCCAACCTGCTTAGTTAATTGTTCTCCAGATCTTAGTGTTGTATAAGCATCGTTTTCTTTTCTTTCTTTCTTTTTTTGTTGACCTTGCCAAAGTGACTCACTTTAAAACACTGTTTTTTAATTAAGGAAGTTAAAAATTGTTTTATTATTTTTGTTTACATTGCTATATGATTTTTAGGATATTGAATTTGAAGCTCAGTCTGTATGTATTTCACCCTACAGCAGCCGCCAGAGTTCTGGTGCTCTTTCCTACCACTGTATTAACTTCTTCATTTCCTTGTTCCCTTCCCTCTCGCACACTGTTGGTAACTACAACTTGTGTCCTGTGAATTATGTTGAGATATATCTTTTTTTTTTTTTCAAATCTTATTTCTTTATATTTCACAGATGAATGGAACTATACTGACTTCTTTTTTTCATTCTGGTTGATTTCACTTATCATAATCACCTCCATTTCTAAACAGGTTGTTGCAAAAGGCACAATTTCATCTTCTTTAATAGCTGCACAGAATTCCATTGAGTATAGACACCACAGCTCCTTTCCCAGTCATCTGTTGACAGGTATTTGGGTTGTTTCCATGTATTAGCTATTGTGAATTATGCTATGAAAATGTGGGTACATATGCCTTTTTTCTAATGAATGTTTTTGTAATTTTGGGTATACGGCTAGAAGTGGAATTGCTGGATGCAATGGTAGTTCTGTTTTCATTTTTTATTTTTTTTAGAAATTTCCATACTGTTTTCCAAAGCGGTTGCTCTAATTTACATTCCCATCAACAGAGTAGATTTCCTTTTTTTATACACACTAACCAACATTTTTTTGTTTCTAGTCTTTTTGATACAGGCCATTATAACTGATGTGAGGTAATATCTCAGAGTGGTTTTTATCTGCATCTTGCTGATGGTAAATGATGTAGAGCATTTTTTTTTTTTTTTTTGACATATCTGAAGGCCATGTGTGGGTCTTCTGTAGAAAGCTGTCTATTTAGCTCTTTTGCCCATTTTTTGATTGGATTGTTTGCTCAGCATTATTTTCAAAGACCTAATAATATAGAGATGAACCCTTGTAAATGAAGGTGAGACTTTGAGTTCAATTTTACTCTGGCATATGGATATGACATGTTTGATCTAAGTGAATTTAAGTCTATATTATCAGTATGTAGGGGTTCTGTATCTCTTAGTGTTCCTGAATTTCAGAAATGGTCTTTGAATAATTTTAGCTGTATTCATAAAACATTTCAGCAAGTTATTTTATTTACTTTTGTTATAGATTATTTCTGCATCCACAAATAAACTTCCTAAGTGTCTTTTGATTTTGTGGTAAATGTAAAATCAATATTAAAATTAAATCACATTCTCCCCCTTCCTTTAACCTGATATTGCTTGGTCTGAAATGAAAAGTAAAGTCGTAGGATTTTATTGAAAAGCAAAATTGTGAAGAATATTATATTTCTTATAGCTACAAATTTTATTTTGCATTAATTTTTGACATTGTCTGAGAGGTGAAATCTGACTTTATGGTTTTTCACTACGTCTGTGGTTGAAAGCCTTGGTTCTTTTCTTCCTTCATTTAAAATTCTAAATTCATTTTCCAGTGAAATCCCACCCAGTGAATTGACTCATATCGGAAGAATTCCAAAAGAAAGAACAATCATGTCCTTTCTGTCACTGATATAATGGTGTTTTTAGCATAGTTAAATAGTCATGAGTGATATTTTGGCAAGCAGCTGAAATAATCCTAGATGTCTGATTACATTACTGATGGTTACCTTCCAAGGGACACCTTAGAGGAAGGGACATTATTTTAGAAACAGATTTTATTTTTTATTTTGAGGACATTAGGATGTTATCTTTTAACAAAATAGTAGATTAAAAAACATGAGGGGTTTTTCTTTAGATAATTTATCTGAGGAATATAACAACATATATTAAACATGACATCTAAGCATACAGATTCCTTAGAACAGACTAGTATAAACATTTTGATAACTCCTGGGTTTGTCCTTCTAAAATAGTTTTAAATTGTGGAACTATTAAAAATGTTTACTATCTGAAATGACAGCATTGTATTTAAGATTTAAATTTCCAGTTCTACACCTTATTTTTATGACATTTTTGTTCTGGAAATTATTCCTTCCTAAAAATTGAGCAAAGTTTCTTAACTTTGACGATCTTATTTTATATTAAATATAATTTGAAAAACTTTATTTTGCATAATTTGGAATTCTCTTTGGAACTCTTATTTATTTAGGATTTGCTTCTAGGTCATATGAAACTGTGACTGTCTTAGGTTATAAGGGTTTGATGTGATTTGCAAAGTTTCCTTTCCTCAGGTAAAATCTGTCTTTCTCTTGATCTTGCAGTTTGATAAGCTTCACACTTGGTTGGACCTGAGGTGGGTTTATGCAAAAGCAGATTGCTTTAGTTAAAGTAATCAATATACCCTATTCTACCTGGATGTCTGGGAGAGTTGTCAAGAGAATTCCTCACATTTCATTTAGAGGCAGAGTCTATGAACCTGTCAGAGTTTTTTTGAAGATCAATTTGACTTTGCCATAGTTCTAATATTCTCTTCATTTGTCAGGAAATCACCTCTGATTTTCTGGCTTCATATTTTGTGCTACTTTTAAGTTTAAAAAGTGTTTTTTCTGAAATGTTTTTTTCTTGAGGAAAAAGTCTCTATATTATGATTATGGGTTAATTTCAATTGATTAACACTGTGAATAGCCTAATTTTTGTCACAGTCTATGCTTTATACTATAATAAAGATGTAGAATCATAATATACATATATACACATATATATGTTTATGCGTGTGTATATATATATATATATATATATATATATATATATATATATACAGTTAGCTATAAGAAATTGTACTACTTACCCTAGAGAGAGGCGAATGAATAAATGAATATCTGGTCAAGAGTTTAAAGATAGAAATAATCTGAATAGTAATTGCTATCAGGAATGCTAGAACCTGAAAATAATCCCCAGTCTTGACCAAAAGTATACGACAAATTCTCTCCTGGTGGGTCATTGTCAAGAGTTCACTGGACATAGTACTTAAAAGCAAAAGGAGAAAGGAGAAAACTCTGGATCATATCTCACATTGTCCCTGACTAGCCAAGTGATACCGAAATAGGTATTCCATCTTTTAAAATTCTGTTACTTCATCTATAATATATTTGAATGATACCTATTTTATAGAGGGATTAGAGTGTTTAGCAAAGTTGTTGATTCAAATTAGAATTTAGTGCTAGTTCTTATTATGATTCTATGCAATGAATGTGTTTTGCATCATCATTTAAATGTATTTTACTCTCACAATCTTTTGTCCTGTAAGTGTTTTGTCTATCAGTATCAATTAATAATTGTGGCCAATGTCAAGTGAACATTTTGATTTATTAGAAGTTACCCATACATTAACATACATAATTCTACAATCAGAAGTTGCTATGGTCTGAATATTTGTGCACCCATAAAATTTATGTTTGTTGAAATTCTAATGCCCAATGTAACAGTATTAGAAGGTGGAGCCTTTGTGAGGTGATTAGGTCATGAGTTCTTAGAATGAGATTAGTGCCCTCATAAAAGAGGTCTCACAGAGCTCTCAACGCCTGTTACACCCTGTGAGGAAACCACAAGGTCTCTGAGATCCAGAGTCTCTCCAGATCATCCTGGCACTCTAATTTCAGACGTCCAGCTTCCAGAACTGTGAGAAGTACATTTCTGTTGTTTATAAGTCACCCAATCTATGTTAATAGCAATTCAAAGGGACTAAAACAGGGGTTATCACTATTAACATGCTTGCAAACTTGATTCCAGTATGAATACCTTCTGCACTTATTAGATAAAGTATATATAACTTTTAGTTTTCAATGTTATGTTGTGAGAATAATTCCTTTAGATGATCTTCAAAAATCACAATTTTAAGTGACTAAATAATATCCTGTTATACAGATAAGAATATAATATTTAATATTCCCCTATTGTCGAGTATTTAGGTGGCTTGCAATTCTTATTCATTATGAATAACATTTCCATGAACATCTTTCTATATACACATTTAAGATTATAAGTATATTCAAATGTATGAATATTTTAAAAGAATTTGATATATTCCTAGTTCTTTCCTGGAAATGTGTAGCAGTTTACCTGCCTGTTAGCCTCATTGATTTCTTTTTCATTTTGAGCTGTTATTCTTACATAATAAATGAATGAATAACTTCTAATGCCCCCCATAGCTAATGCACACACACAATCTTCCCTACTTCATTATGACATTTAACTACATGTCTTTTTTAAATAATAAAGACAATATTTATTATATTACAAAATCAGAGTGAGAAAAATTATATTTTCAGTATTTTTTCCTTCTCTTAGGCTTCGTAAAATATTTTTTAGATATTTAAATTATTATATGTAATTTTTCAGTTATACTTCTTTTCATGTTTTTTTAATCATGATAAAATTGATTTCTAACATTATATAAGGAATGAACCTCTTTATCCATTTTGCCCTTATCTACTCCCTTTCTCCTTTGGTTACCACCAGCTTGTTCTCTATAAGTTTCTTTTTGTTGTTGTTAATTTCCCCACATGAATGAAATCATATGGTATTTGTCACTTAGCACAGTGCCCTCAAGTTTTATCAATGTATTCACAAGGAGTAACATTTTGTTTTTTCATGTTATGTAAATATCTATTACATATATATCACATCTTTATCCATTCACTCATCAGTGGACACAGGTTTTTCTATACTTTGGCTATTGTGGAAAATGCTGTAATGAGCATAGTGGTGACTGTATCTTATCTAATGGGTATCTTCATATTCTTCAAAAAAAATACCCAGAAGTGGGTAAGCTGGATATATATTTCTATTCTTAATTTTTTGAGGAATATCTATACTGTTTTTCATAACCCCTACACCCATTTACCTTCCCATTAACAGTGTATGAGAGTTTCATTTTATCCACATTCTTGCCAACACTCGTTGTTTCTTGTCTTCTTGATAATAACTGTTCTAACAAGTATAAAGTGATATTGCATGTGGATTTTTTTTTAAAGGAAAGATGCAGGCAGGAACAAAGGCAGGTAGATGAACAGGAAGGTGGAGAGAGTGAAGCATTTTTATTTATTTAGTTGTCTATCTTGGTTGTTCTCCCCAGCCCTGGTATGTGAACCTAGGCCCTTGGGATGTATGTGTATTGTGTTCATCTAGAGGTAGTGGATCCAACTGCTACCCCAGTAGGGCATACCCACATTGTGGTTTTGATTTGTGATTTCTTAAGAGTGATGTTCCGCATTTTTGATGTGTCTATTGATTATCTGTCTTCTTTGGAGAAAAGTCTAATCAGATCCTCTGGCCATTTTTAAATTGAGCATTTAAAAATATATGTGTGATTTTTTGTTGTTGTTGAGTTTCATTTATTTATATGGTTTAGATAATTAATTTTTATTGAAGTATAATTTTCAATTTCTTATTTAGTAGGTTGTCTTTTCATCTTGATGATGATTTTCTTCACTGTGCAGGAGTTTTTTGGTTTGATCTAGTCCCATTAGTTTATTTTTGCTTTACTTTCCTTTACCTTTGGAATAACTCCATAAAAACGTTGATAAAACCAGCAGATATTTAGGAGCTTACCACCTATGCTTTGTCCTATGTATTTTTGGTTTTGGTCTTGTATTTAAGTCTTTAATCCATTAAATTTTTATCTTGAATCACATTAAAGCTTCTATACTTATAACTAACTTTAGAAAGAATTTTAAATGGTGAAAGAAAAAGAATAGGTTTAAAATGAGTTAAGTTATTGAATTATATGGACATATATAGATTATTGAACTAGATGGAGTTATTGAACTAAGGGGAAATGTTGAGCTATTGGGCTTAAAATTTCTAATTATTGCAGAGAACAAAAAATTCAGACAAAATTATTTATATTTTTGTCCTCATTTCAAAAGTGAAAGGCAGCTAGAATGAGAGACTGGATTATTATTATTTGAATAAGTATTTTTTCTTCTTTGCATCATTAGTCACTATTTTTTTTTTTTTTTTTTTGGTGCCAAAGTATGTGTACTAAAAGTCAGGTTTAATGGGCATGTCAATGTAGAATTTATGTGAAGAAAGCACATTTAATTTAATATAATTTTTGAGGACCGATTGAGTGCCTGACCCCATTCTAAACATATCAGTAAAACACAGAGATGAAAACTCTTGCCCTCTTAGAACTTATATTTTGGTAGGGGAAGATAATAAACACGAGAAATCTATTTTTAATATATTTGGACGTAATTAGTACAGCAGAGTGAATAAGGCAGGGAAGTGCATGGGAGGAAAGGTTAACATTTTAAAATGGCTCTTCAGGGAAGGCCTCCCTGAAAGATGCTTTGAGTCAGACTTGAAGGAGATGAAGAAATAAATCAGACAGATGACTAGGGCAAATATTTTCCAGTGTGAACACCTGTGGGGGTTCAGGTATGTCTGCCCTATTGGGAGATTGGCTTCTTAAAGTTCTTTATGAAAAGAGTTTATGAAACTTGAAAAGGAACAGATCCTCATGGAAGAAATGACTACCCATGATAAATGTGGACCAAAACCAGTGAAGATGACGAAGAGAAGGAAGAGTCTACATGGCGTTTTCATGGAACTCTTGCTCTGGGAATGTCTAGAAAGAATATTGTTGCCCATGAAATGCTGAATTAGCATTGAGTATATCAGAATAAGAGAAGCCCTATCTTCTCTCTCGCACAGACGTGTCAGTAGAAAGCACTATGCCACTTAACATGCATGGTGAGAAGCTTCAGTGACAACTATGCTACAAGATTTCTCCCAGGCATGTGTTCCTTAGCACTTGACACTCCAACTTTGGGTATTGGTGGGAATTGTGTTTTGTGGGAAAAGACCACCACTAGTGAAGAGCTGATGCTTGCCATCAAGACCTGAAGATGTTAAATGGTCAGGGTCGCAAAAGTCATAAATTAGAGATAGAATGTGGTAGAGCATGGCAGACAGCGAAGGAATAAAGTACATGGGAGACATTCCTTAGGAACGCCCGGAAATAATACCTCTGTGTTTCTGTGTGTGTGTGTGTGTGTGTGTGTGTGTTGGTGGGTTATAGAAAGTTGAGGTCTGTCAGAGTAATTTATGTACTAAATTTGTTTTTACCTGGTTTGTCCTCACAGTTTACATGTCTATTATTGGATAATTTCTTAGCATTATTTTCAATGTTGAACCAATATTTTGATACTTTTTTTTTTTTAATTAATTTTCCCTTCCTTAGCCCAAGGCACTGAAGATCAAGTCATCAAGCTTAACAGATTAATTCAGTGGTAAAAGTCAATGCTAAGCTCTGTAGCATGGAAGTGTGACTGACACCACAAGTTTATAATTTAACAAACTCAGAAAAACTGAACATGAGTGACCACAACTCTTACAAACTATTATCTTAACCTGATCATTTCAAGGCTGGACTAGCAAGAGAGAATCCGGTCAGAGACAAATAATTTTGCTATTTGTATCTCAGCAAACATCACAAGCATTTATTTGAGAGACTGGCTGGCTTATTTTGAAATGGACTGAATTACAGTGGTCATGGAAGAGACTATGAAACATAAGATCTTTTAGCAACAGAAACAGTGACAATTCACCTCCATATGTTTATATTCAGATTTAAGTATATCATATGGAAATGGGTGGACCCAGATAAGAAGCTAAGAAGGATCTTGGAGGACAAAGTGGAAGACCCAGAAGTCAGGCAACGCTTTATCCTTCGATAGAGTCCAATCATTTTATTCAGTCATTACTCATTCAGTCATACATCGAGTAGTTATTGAGTGCCCAGGATTTAACCTAGAAGCAGGGATAACACCTTTAAACAAGATAGACATCATTTCTGTTTTTGTGGGATTACCTCTTTAGAGTGAGTGTAGGAGATAGAAGGAGAATGGGAGTGGGGGTGGGGAGAGAGAGGGAGGTTGAGAGAGAGAACTAGATATTATTGAGAGATTGAGGAGGAAGAGAGAGAGAACATGAGCAAATAAATAATCCAGAAAATATTACATTGTACAAAGTTGAGTTTAGAAAAACAAGACAGTGATTTGATATCAAATGACTGGTGACAGTATGGATTTGACAGGTGACAGTTGGATTGCAATGACATTCAGCGATGACATTTAAGCTGTGATTTGAATGACAAGAGAGTCAGTCATGTGAAAGATCAAGTATGGAGAGCCTTCCAAGCAGAGGGAGCTGAGTGCAAAAGCCTCAAGGTGGGAGTGAACTTGGTAAGTTTAAAGAATGGAAAATCAGTGTGTCTGGAGCATCTTGAGTCAGAGAGTGAGTGGTAGAAAATGGGGTTGAAGGACAGGCAAAGGCCATGAAAAATTGAAACATAGGTGTGCCAAAGCCTTGGTTAGTAGGGATCCATGTGATTGGTATCATGAAGCTTCAGAGGGAGAATATCCTGCAAGATGAGACAAAGTAGAAGCTGAGGTCTAGTTGGGGATCTATGACAATCATAGAAGAGAAAGACATTGACCAGGTATGGTGAGCCGGAAAATAGATTATAGAAAACGAGGTCAATTAATCATTGACAGTTGTTTGAATACGTGTGTTTGTGTGGATGTGCATTAAAGAAACAGACACCAAGAATCATCTCCAATGTCCTTACATTTCAATTATGTGATCTGAGGACCAGCAGCATCATATCATTTGGAACTTGTTATAAATGCAGAATTGTTTGTTATAACTTGAACTTAGTGAATTAGAAGATCCTTAGGAGATTCATATATAGGGTAAAGTTTGACAAGTTTTGTGGTAGATTACTGTCTTGATTTATAGGGAGAATAGTGTTGTCAAGATGGAGAATCCTAGGGAGAAAAAAATCATTTTCATTTTACATGTTAATATTTTGAAATATTTATTTGACATAGAAGTGGAGACCACAAGTAATAGTTGGTTACATGAGTCTGGATTTCTGGGGAATTTCAATCTGCACAGTAACTCTGTAAAGTAGGTATTTTCATTTATTTATTTTTTTGTTGATAGAAACATGGACTTTCCTAAGGTCACAGAGTTAGTAGGCTGGAGAATTGCTTTCCCAACCTCAAATGACTCCAGTTTGAATATGCCTTTCAGTATGCCCATGGTTTTTTTGGCTTGCAAATGTCTGAACCAGCAGAGTAGATTCATTCTGTCTGTTAACTCATGGGGCTACTTACACCTGTGGCTTGCCCATTTCTCAGCAACATAGCATCACCCTTGATCACCATCTCACACTTCTGCCCCTTTCTTTACTAAGGTTCCCTAAGAATCATTTTCCTTATTAAGTTTATTCTGGAGCTCATAAGTATCTATATATTAGCTAGGGAATTTGCATGACTGAGTCTGTAAGTAGGAAACATTCTTTCTGAAGTCAGAAACCATGTAGGGTCATGTGACTTGATTTAATGTAAACAATAAACATATTTCTGTCAAAATAAAAATTAACATTTTGCCTTTTAAAGGCAAAGTTGTTCTGAGAAGAGCAACTGCTTTAAAAGTTTAGATGTTTATAAGTACCAACAGAAAGTCTTAATATACATACTGATTAGATCAGTTCTGATATAATTTGATATTTTTTTTTAAAAAGAAACACCTTTTTTAAAGATGACTTATAACTTTTTTTCCCCAATTCTTTTCAACATTCTTTGTATAGTGCCTTATTTCTGTAGGTAGCTGATGAGCATTTTTCCAGTACCTATGAATAATACAAACTTGAATTTGTAATTTTACTTCAAGGATTTTCCCTCAGTCCTCTGTGACTCTGGCCTGGCTTTGGATGTTAATTCTCTGTGTCTGGAAAATGTCTTGAGCATCGTGAGCAACCGTTGTCTTCCAAGTCTCTTTCTTGGTGGAAAAGAGTAGGCTTTGATGTGACTTAATTCATTTCTTTCAAGATCTAAGTATAAGACAAGGGAAACAATGATGAGGAGCGAAGTAGGAGCTTGGTGGCAGTCTGGAGTAAATTTTACATCTCCATTTGCTCACCCTTTTGTATCTGAAACTGGAAGAAGACAGTGATGACAAATATATACAAATAGATATATACATATACATATATTATATAACTATATATAGCTAATATAGCTAATATAATATAATCATATTATTGTAAATAAAATAATATTATTTTCTGTCATATACACCTTTTATTGACCTAGGCATCTATCCAGGGGTTCTCCATGTGGGGTTCTAGCATCCAGACTGCTTTCATTTCATGAGGCTTCTGTCTAAGCAGAAAAATAGAACACTGGGGATTATGTATTAGCTCTTAAATAATTTCTCCCCAATTCATTGGTGAGAATTAGTCATAGTCACATCCAACTGAAAAAGGGGTGAAAAAGGGAACATTTGTCCTTTGTGTGTATAGGAAAGTTCAGGAAGTCAAGGTGAGCATTGGCAAAATCTTTTATAAACATTTTGGAAAATGTTCATAAGACATGTCTTGACAGTCAGATTCCTCAGGTACATGAAGTATTGGTTTAAGTGGAACATTGTGTAGGCAAAAGACTAAGAAACTTGTCTGTTGAAGATACTTGCAAATGTCTTTCTCTAAGAGCCTGGATGATGAACTTCCCAAAATGTCCTTGAATGTCATCTTGGCACAGACATCAGTAAAGAAAAACAGACTTATCTCCTTATAGCCATGAGTAAATAAACACAATTTTATGACATAGTTTATAAGGTAGTCAAAGACTTTGAATTGAGGGCTTAAATCTAGATTGTCCTAGGTACAAAAGAGACATGTGTGGGTTTATATATTTTTAATTGTTTCTTCTAAGATTTGTTTTAGAATTAAGAATTAAGATTTAGTCCAGGCAGCAATGATAAATCAGAAAGGGAATGTAGAAAACTCAGTCATATACACAATGGATAAACTTAAAGCTGTGAGCTTTTCCTGAGCAGCAGGAATGGGATCTTTCATTTAACACATCTTATTAGTTTGTTATCCTGGGAGCAAGTTTGATAGTAGTTTCTCATTATGGGAAGAGTGATCAGGCCCTACTACCTTGCAAACATCATATACATGTGTTTATAGGCTCACCTCTAAAATTTCAAGGTAATAGAAACTAATCTAATTATGTGGATAATTAAAAACAACCAAAGTGCAAGTTTGAAACTTATACTTTTATGACTGTGAAGCAGGCTATCAAAATGACAGGGTGTCTGGATGTGATCGTTGTGCGCACTCAGATTAAATGAGTGCATTAGTTGATTGTTTCTGGTATGAAGATAAGCAGAGAAAAGTATAATAATGTTGGCATTTAAGTGGACCTAATTAGGCTTCAAGTTTAACACTCCATTAAGATGAATGGAAAAGGGTCACCCTCTGTTCAAGCTGTGGCGTTGTCTTAGTGTGTCTGGATTTTGCCTCTGAAGACAACAGTCTGTCAGTATACATTCTCACAGTCACCCTGTAAAGCAGACTGGAAATTTAATTCTTTTAAAATTAAATCTCAGGTTCTGAAGGCCACAGTAAAATCCACAGGGAGATCTTAAATCTTCAAGTTCTACAGCTGTATGAATCATAAGCAACACCATAAAAACAATGATATTTCCCTGTCTACAGGAACTTTTAAGGCAGACTTCTCTGTTTCCTGGATATGGCCTGGTGAAACTAACAACATTCATTTTATCACTGCAGGACCTTGTCCAAAGAGAGGATGAGTGACTTGGGTAAAGTTACAGAGCATGTCACTGGTAACGTCAGAATTGTCATGGAGGGACTGTTCAGTTTTTGTCGCAATGGTGTCAATCCATCAGGGAACAGGAGTAGTGAACAATGATCTCATCTACTAAGTGAGCACACGTGCACTTGAAAAACCAGAACAATCTGGAAACAAAGGGCAGCACAGCATAGTAGACATGTTTGCTGAAGGTGACTGGGTACATCCTACTATCCTACCATCTGGAAATTTGGCTCAGTAGTGTGTGAGCAGGAGAAAAGCTGAGTCATGACAATAGCTGAGGTGCAGAATGTGCTCTAAAAGTTACGGGACTCAAGAACCACTTTCACAATCATCACCCAAAGAATCATAGGGTCACCCAATGCCTTTTAGTGACTGGATTCAGACATGAGATGTCTGGAGACTGCATAAAGAGAAGCCACATATGACTTCAACTGAGTGGTTGGGTGGTAATTGTCATGATTTTCTGATTCTTTGGAAGATGGTACGACTAAATCTCCAATTGTAAGCTCAGGACTGGTAACTTTTAATTCTGAATAGGCTATAGACTTGGTGCATGGCATTGGACAAATTATTTTCTCTTGCTGAATTTCAGTTGCTTATTTTTAAAAATTAGTAAGATTAAATATGGCCTGCTTATCAAATTTCTAGGATTTGTGGTTGTGTTTTTCAGTAGAAAGGAAGTTTTGCTGTACAACTGGCACCTAGATAGACCCATTACTGTGTCTGATTCTTTACTAATTGTGACATTATTAAATATATTTGGTTCTGTTGAAATGGGTGCAATTGTAATAAAATAATAGCTGTGCTTTTTTTTTAAATTAAGTATAAACCATTTATAGAATCATTGATAATTAGTGTCTGGGGACTAAATGGAAGGAAATGTAATACTCTGAGTCAACTTCTTACCAAATGTTGAAATTCATTATTTCAGGTCCTCGAGTCATGATATGCCATTTCTAATAATGGAGTGTGAAGAATGGGGTATTCTTTCCCAGTGTTGATCATCTTGGGTTCTTAGTCCTTCTCATTTTGTTTTATAATATTATGTATCAATTGATACTAATCTTGACTATGAGAATACATTGTGTGTACCTTCTGCTATCTGATAACCTTTAGATAGCTGAAGTAAATGACTGTTACTCTCTTAGTTTTTTTCTTTTTCATTCATTGTAAGGTAGAAAAAAGTTTTCAGAAACTTCTATTCATTGATTTTCCTCAAGCTTTAGTATTACTTGTGGGTTTACCCTTGCTTATAAATGTCCTTGTTAATTGCTTTAATATTTGATTATTCACACAAATTGAGAACAAATAATTTAGTATTTGGAGTGTATTCTTTTCATAATATATTTCACCTTTTACATTATTTTTGTTTTGGGGAAAATAAAATTAATTTGGGTTTATCCTAATTAATTAAAGATTCATTTGTGCTTGCTTTGCTCCAGAATTAGTCATTTAATGCTATTTCCAATAACACATTGACAAGATAAAAAATATGGAAATGGCAAAAGGAAATCAAGGGTAGAAAAAATACATTTGACTAAGGTTTACTATGTAAATTATATTTTTGATGTTATATACTTATTTGCAGTGTCTAAAAATTTGACTCTGAACTTGCAGCCAATTCAAAAAGAGAAATAAGATCAGCTACATGGCTAATAGCATTGACAATGTTAAAAAGAAAAAATAAACCAAAAAATTCCTTATGCTGAGTCCTGATAACAGTTTTCCCGGAGTTTTCATAGGGAGAATTCTCCATGATAAGAACGTCTTCAATAACTTTTTTATAGTGAATTCAACAACAGATTTTATAGGACTTTTTCATGATAAAATGATATAATTCCTAGTATCAGGCCCTTATCTAGTACTTAGTGCTTTCATCACTTTCATTTTTTGATTTGAATTCCCCCAAATCATGCTGAAGTCTTTTGGCCTTAACTACTCCCCCTGGTCCACCCCACTACCACATACTTGTGAAAGTTACTTAATTTAGAAGTAGGATCTTTGCAGATATAATCAAGGTAAAATAAGGTCGTATTTAATTAGGGTGTGTCCTAAGTCTATGACTGGTGTCTTTTTATATAAAGGAAAAGAGATGTAATAGATATAGACTCAGAGGAAAGCTGGCCATGTGAAGACAGAGGCAGAGACTGGAGTTGTACTGTCACATGCAAGGATTGCCTGGGATCATGAGAAGCCTGGGATTCATCAGAAGAGAAAAGGCAACATCTTTTCCTACTGGCTTCAGAGGGAGTATGGCTTTACTAACACACTGATTGTAGGCTTCCAGTCTCCAGAACTGTGAGAAAATAAATTTCTGTTGTTTTAAGCCATTCAGCTTGTGATATGTTTTTATGGCAGTTCCAGCTAATATGATACCCAGTAAATATTTATTAAATGTGTATATGAATTTTATGGACCCGTTGACAAGTTGACAGGATTGATCAGTAATTTGAAAGCACTGCTCTGATCAAATAAGAAAACATAGTGGACACAACTCTACCAGATATACTTCTATTGTTATAAAAGTATTTCTGTATAGAAGGCTAATTTCATGTGGAGTTTTTAAGTACTAACATGATCAGAAGGCTTAGTATGTACATTCATCTACTTTCATGAGCCACTTGATTTCCTGTGACATACAACTCTTCTTAAAGAGTTTTGTGCATTATTCAGCATGTATGTGTATTAGATAAATCTTTATAGGAATAAGAAATAATAAATTCTATTATCACATGATCAATAATGAGGGTAGAGGAAGGGTCTGTCTCCAAATGTCATTATTTTAAAAGGGGCATGTTATAGTTATAGTTTTTAATTAACTGACCCTAGAATCCTATTTCTCTCTTTGTGAATTTTACCATGTATGGATATTTTTGCTTCTTTTCCCTTAGTCCTTTCCTCAAACACATACCCATGACTCAATCTTTATCATCCCCTACTACCTTCAAAAAATCAAATAAATCAATGACTCCTTAAACATTAAGAAAAGAAAATGAAAATGAATCAAGAGGAAAAACAATGTTCTGATTTGGTTGGAACATTGTTTACCAAAGTTGTTGCAACACCAGTTTCAGTTTCTTGAGTATTGGCCTCCCTCCTGCTTTATCCTCAAGGCAGTCAACTGTTATGATAAGATAAAGGCAGGGACTAATGGGTCATCTGCTCATCACAAATTATGAAAGCTCACCAAACACAGATAAATATCATGCCTGATGATTTAGTTTGGAAAAACAGTTCCAAATGCTTTTCGGTAACTTAATATTTTATTTGTAAAGATAGAGCTTTCAAGAATCATTAACACCTGTGAAGAATGATCTCTTCAAATTGAAAAAAACAAAAACAGAAACAGACGACGTCTATCAAGTTTGTAATAAAAGAGACACTGTTTTGGACCACAAGAAAAGAAGGAAAAAAAAAAAAACCCAAACAAATAAATTAAAAGCACAAAACACAAAACAAACCAAAACATGGTGGACATTTCTAGCGAACCCATGGAAAGATCCATTTCTTGTAAAACTCATCTGTTTGCAAAAAGTTCTGTTCTATTCATCTTTCCCAGGTTCATCCCACTCTTGTCAGAAATAGAATGGAGCACAATCGCCAATCTGCCCTGCACTTGTCACATTCACAGGTTCTCTCTCCCCCCCAAATTTAAGCTGAGGCACTTTCCTTTCTAAAGAGCAGCATCTGGCCTCTCTGTGCGCTCATTTGCATGCCAATACTGGATTGCTCTCCCAGCGCACAGCTATTTAATAGTGGTGCTGGTGTCCGAGCTCTGGGAACAAACCAAATGGTTTGGGTGTGCTTTTGTGTGCAGTGCGGGTCGTTGCTACAGTGTGCTTATTAAGAATAGTACACATTCATTATAACAAGATTGCTCTTTTGCTCAGGGGCCATCACAGCGCATTCTGTAAATGAATTAACAGTAGCATGCATTTGTGTATTATGGGCCCAGAAGATGCATTTGTTTATTAAATAAATCTGCAACACAGAAAGTATAGTTTAAAAAAATCTAGAAAATAATCAGAGTGCGCATGTACAGTAGCCATTTGTGTGTTTTTTTTTTTTTTTTTGAAACCTCAACATCTTGGCGAGTTTTCTTCCTTTGTTTCTTTTAAATAACCAGAGATCACAGGCCACACTATGGACTAACAGCCTGTAAAAATTGATGTTAAAAAACAAAACAAAAGAAAACAAAAATTTAAGTTACGGAAGCACAAAACATTTCCAGAAGTAGTTTAAATAATCCTGTTCTTTAAAAAAGTGATATATTATAATTCTTTGATTTTCTTTAAGTTCTTTGAAATCTGTTTGGATCTGAAAATTGCTATTCTTATTTTTAAATTTAAATTTGATTTTTAAATAAAATTTAGCATGTATCACATATAATTTTCCCCTTTAAACTTTTTTTTTGAAATACTAATTCTGCTTTTGGGGCATTCAGCTAATATTGATCCATTTATTTCCAACCTTTTGGCCCAGGTAGAGCTAGTATAAATATATTAAAAACATGAGTCAGTCTGTTGGATTTTATTCCGGTTAACAAATGATTTTTTTAAAGCCCAGTGGCTGTTCACAATTATCTTGAAAACTCAGAAGGTTTTAGATATGGCTGTTCTATATTTCTTTCTATTTATGTTTTGTATCTTGCAATCTTTGATCTGTAATCTGATATATTGTGCACTTAAAGTATAATGGAAAAGAAAATGGAAATATTTTGAAATATGAAATACTAAGAGTCTAAAGCCATGACAGGGATAGTGGAAATCTATAAAGTGAACCAAGGAAGCAATGAAGAAGAGTCTATTCCCAAATTTTTGAAATCTTATGTTATTAAAAGAATATCACCTTTTAAAGATAAAATTGATTTTGTATTTGATTTCTTAAAGCTTTTATATAAAATCCAAAGGTACAAAGTGAAATTTGCCAAAATATTTTAAAAGGGAAATGCCTGGTGGTATGAGTGAATCAGGACTTTATAGATTTTCAATTTAGCAAAAGATCTATGACACTATTACCAAAAACCCAGCTAATTAGTACATGTTATATTAAAAAAGTGGTTTTTAAGAAACATGCTTGGACTTATAAAGAGATTCCATATGCAGCAAAAATACATAGCCCATCGAAGCAGGATTATACTTTTCTCCCACATGGAATCTTAAATACTTAGCATTTTGTACTTAAAGAAGTAATATTCAGATCTACTATTTATTGGAGGAAAGAAAACCCAAATCCAATCCTAAAGGTACTTTGTAACAATTGATTTGCTAGTTATGTAACGGTGAAGAAAACATTCGAAATTCTGAGCTTTTTCTTGATTTTATTTTATTTATTCTTATAAAAAGCTCTCTTTCGGAGCTTTTTATTTATTCTGCTGCAGCTTTTAGAGAGCGCAGCCAATCAGAAAGTCTGTTAGGGCCCAGGCCCAGGCCCAGTGCTGAGCTCCAAATGCGATTCCAGTCCTGACAGGGGGATTATAGGAAACAGATGACTTACGCTTCTAATTTGTGGCCTTAAATTGCAAACAGAATTTCAGGAGTCGAGCAGAGTAATAAATGGCAATAGAAAAAGCCACACACAGCCAAATCAGTATGTGGTGGTTGTAGGTTAAACTAAATGGGAAGAGACAGGTTATGATGGTTCAGTGTATTACAGAGAAGAAAGTCTTAAATTACCAGTGCTGAGAGGTATTGCTCCACGGCAGACAGTATCGCATTGTGCAGTCCACAGATATCCCAAGCAGAACAATAAAAAAGCAGGTTTAACATAGAACCTGTTGCTGGAGGAGTCATTTTTTTCCCCCCTCTTTTAGAAATGGATGGAAGCGGTGTTTTATGTTTGTTTTGACCTCTGCTGTATACTTGGCCCCTTAACATCTGTTTTCTACTGTTGCCGTTTTTCACACCAAATTAAATGTCGAGGAGTCAGATAAAATAAGTTCAAAATATGTCCAAATTATTTTTTGTTGACTTCCAAGAAATGTCTCAGTAACTCTTTTCACACGGAACAATACCATTTAAATGCCAATGTAGAAAATTATTTTCCTTTCAACATTTTAAGAGCTAGAGAAAGGAATTTTGAGGTGTACTTAAACTCGGGAAATATTGCCTTGGCCTTTTTGGTAACTTGTATGAATGTTCCAGACTTGCTTTAAGGCTATTCCGTCATGTAAAGTTATATGCATTTGTTGGATAAAAATTCGAGGAAAATTGGTTAACAACAGCATATAAAAAAGCCATTATTCAGGACTGCTTCACACCATAAATACCAGTTAGAAACAAAAAAGCACTCACTGTTTATCATGTGGAAACTGGTATGTATTTGTTTTCCTTCATGTTCTCTAAATGTGTATGCCTGGGTGTGTGTGTAAGAGTAACTCTTAGAACTAAGAGGATACTGACATAAATTTCCACTGTCAAAGAAGTCTAGCTGTCAAATGGCTGCAGTATGAAAATGAAAAAATGGCATCGCATTTTCAACTTCAAATCCAATATATTTTTTAAAAGTCAACTGTCTTTCTTTGAAAAAAAAATCACCTTCTTTTAAGATCTGATATAGATATATAGGTAGATTGACAACTAAATTAATGATAAAGATTGATTCAAAAATAATGATCCCATTTTAGATTATTTATTGCCAATATATCAAAATAACACTTTGCTAGCTAATGAGAGAACAAAGTTCATTCTTGTCCATGATACTGTGCCTGAAGCAGGACCAAACAGGACCTACAGTTTTCCTTCCACTTATCTTATGAACAAGAAATGTAACACACCAAAGTTTGAATCTTTTAACTACTGTATTAACTTTAAACTGGAACCTTTTGTTTTATAAGCTGAAGCAAAGCTGTTATCTGATGAGCAACCTGGGGGAAAATAAACTATTTTCATTGTATTATTATGGAAGTCTGTTGATAATCATTGAAGATGACCCGCTAAATAGATTTTGATTAATCACTTGCAAAAATTATGCTTGTTAGAACCACTTTATATTCTGTGTGTCATGGGGCTATCAATGTAAGTTACTGCTATTTCTTTGTAGTTGGTGTGTTTTTTGTTTTTAAATCACCTGGCAAAAAACAGAGAAAGCAAACCTTAGTTGAAAGCTTTTGTCTTGAACAGAAAACTCTTTTCATGCCTGTGCTTTTTTTTTTTTTTAAAGAAAAAAAGAAATGCTCAATTATTATTTGTGTCATAGTGGGAAGACTGGGTCTCTCTAGGGCCTGAACCCTTTCAAACAGGAGATAGCTTTTGTTTTTGTCCCCCATCAACACCGATCACCTAATTAAATCTGATATCTCTGGCTGAAGCAAAATGATTTGTAATAGTTCTTTGGAGTTTACTTAATTAGTTTGGATGTCTTGTGTGTAGTAAATGTGATATTTTATAAAATAGAGCTGAAAAAAAGAGGAGGGAAATTGCAGACCTGTATAGGATAGGGAAGCAGGGAGGGGAGGGCGACCAGACCAGGATGACCAAACCATGAAAACAAGGTGGAGTTCCAGCGCAAGGGCTCGCAGACCAAGTCATTCATTAGTCGAGATCATCAAGCAGATCTGACCTGTGAAAAGGCTTCCTGTCAACTGGAGTCCTGGGCATCTGTCAGGGCCTCAGATTCTCCACCTTGATCACCCCAACACACTGACACCATTTTCTTTAACAAACACCAACAGCCTTTTTTTTTTTCCTCCTTCATTTTTAACATCTCTCAGGGGTTGGATTCTCTTTCTTTCCCTGCTCTGTGGAGAGTAAAGGGAGCTTGTTAACTTGCTTAGATATTTTGACTGTAGATGCTCTTTGGCCACTTGCCTGTGGTAACAGTGTCAAAGCATAACTTGGTATAATTGCTGTATTTGCAGTCAGAAGAGTGTTCTGGCTTTATGATCAAACTGTTGAATTAAAAGGCAGCCTCATTTTGGAAAATCCTGTAAATTATCCTCAAAGTCTGGACAGAATACAGTGTGGGACATACCTGATATGTTTTGTGCTCATGGTCAAAGGCACAGAGAGTGAAATAATGTTTTTTTGCTTTTAACTATGTCAATTAGCTGTAAATTCCTGAGTTTCTTAGGCTGAGATAGGATAACAACAATAAAAATAAAATTAAACTTAAAAATTAAAGCAGCAGAACTGGGCTTTTTATAATTTTAAAAAATAACGAAGGCATTAACATTTTTATTTTGTCACAATTCATATGTTGGTTGGATTAGAAATAACAGTCTTTGACAGACCTCTGTTTAATAGAGATAATGCATAATTGACAGACATTAGTGATACTCATTCTATAAATGGAAATTAAAATTGTAGTGGAATTTTAATTGATAGGTAATAATAGGTCGCAATCTAAAAACCATATTTATTATAAAATGTGCTGATAGAGTTGTATTCACTCTGTACATTGTGTTTTTAGAGTCATCATAGTAGGAAAAACAGCAAAACGGGATTTTTGTTTTACCCCCTTAATATTAGCAGTGTGAAATCTGAGGCAAATAGTGACGAGTGACTGCGAATGGTAGATAGATAGTTCACTGGCCTTTTCGAGGTAAGATGTACCTGTGGATATCTGCTTGGAGAAAACACTGGTGGGCACAGGGCTGCTAAGGCTGGCTGTTCTTAGTTTGAGAAAAATAATCCCTCCGGTTAAATAGACCCTCCCTGTGTCTCACTAACGGCACACAATGGTGTGCTGTGGGCAGGTAATGACTTGTAATTAGTGTAGTAGGCAGGTAATGACTTGAAATCACCTGCCAGTTGTCTCTGAGTGTTTGCTCTGTTTCAAAACTCTGGATGAGTGGGAAAGTCATGGGGGCTGTAATGACACAAACAGAGAAAAGGGGAGGGGTGCAATCAGGGACTCTCTGAATAGAATTTGTCCCCACTAGTTGCTTATTTTACCTGCAGACCTTCCCTGAGCAGCTCCTAAGAGGCATTGAGAATTGGCAGGTTCCTTTACCTGCCTGCTGCTCCTACTGGGAGAGAAGGTGCCTGTGGTGAAATTCTTTGGATTCAAACCAAACTGCTTAGTTTCAGCTTCAACACTGAAAAATTGGGATTGAGAGAGTAATGGAACTCAAGCATGAATTAGTTTGAAAAGAAGCGTGAATTACCTCAGATTCTATTTCCTTGTTACCACCTACTTCTTTTTCTTTCATGAACTTTCCCCAACTTCATGAAGAGCAGTTGGTGTAGAAACAAGAAAAGCTGGACAAGAAGATGGCAAAGTCCAGACTGGACCACTTTTCTAAGGATTCCACAGACGCTTGAGATCAGAGGTCACACATGAAAATGCACATGGGAGCCAAGTGATAAAATAATTGAACTTACTGAGAAATGGATGGGAGGGAGACAGTCATGCAAGCTTGATACTAAGAGGCTTCTCTCAACTTGAATGACATTCATTCTGCTCCAGACAATTGCTAAAATATGGGTTCAGGGTGGCCTTATGTCCAAAATTCTTAACAGGAGCCAGAAATCTTGAATTTATGAAAAAAATCCCAATTTTAAAGTATTAATACTAAATTCGAAACAGTTTAAATCTATTTGTGGGTGGAACATAACCATATTAAGTTAGTATAGAGGGAAAATGAAACAAAGGCAGATTTACACATGTGACAGGTTCTACTTAGATTTTACAATTCTCTTGTGATTGTTGCATCCAAACGCTTGGAAAAGGATCTCTTAGGAGATCTCCCAACACAATGGCTTTTGTATTTTCCCTAAAGGCTAAATTGGGCCAAACTTGTGGGGCTTTTTCAAACTTACTTTTAGAGAAGAAATTCCCTGACTGGTTCTAGAAAGTTATTGTGGGGGAGAATTGACTGACTTCTCTCAAGCCAGTAGTCATGAAGACTCAAAAGAACACAGTTTAGGGAGTTGGAAAGACCTATATTTCATTCCCTCTGGGCTCTGCGTACTTATTACTATTGCATCCATGGGCAAGCTGCTCCACCCAGCTGAGCCTATATTTCCTCACTGAAAAAATGAAAATCATGTACTTACTTGTCGAACTGTGGTCAGGATTAGAGAAAAATGCTTAATTTTTTTCCTTTTATTCATCTTTCATACAACAGATAAATAAACTGTGGTTTATAGCCAGATACTTTTTTTTTTTTAACTCTGGTTAAAATCCAAATTATAAATACATATTATATATATATATATGAATTCAAATCCCTCTCTACTTGTCCAGACTACTTTAAAGAAAATTAGAAAACCTTCTTGGTAAAATTTATTTTCAGTTTAAATAGTAGAACGGTGCCCAACAGTAGCACACAAATACATTAAATGAGTTAAAAAAAGAAAATGCAAAAGCTAATGAGAGTAAAAGAAATCTCTTTTCAATGTAAAATCTGAAGGGAGAATTTGGTTTGATGTGAGGACTTGACCTTATAGATAAAATGAGGAAATGATTAACTCCCCCCACCAGATTATTATTCTCTTACCTATAAGTAAGAAGTCATCTAGCAGATCAAGGTTACTAGAGATTAGTTACAAGGTGAGTTTATTAGCATGTATGGGGGTGACAGAAGTAAGTGAGTTTGGCCACACTGAATGTGCTAAACTCTAAAGAAAAAAAAAAAAAACTTGCAACTGTGTTTTATGTGAGAGAACCAGATTTTTGAAGGTGGCCTCAACACAGTCTTAAAAATCATCATGTCTACACAATGGATTTTCTTTCTCTGCAGTTACTATAATTTTAGGGGAGAGAGATTTCTAGCCATGTAATATCAAAGTGAAAACTGACTTGTTTGTTAAGTCAGAGTTTTTCAAGAGTAAAGAGGGTAATATAAATACTAAAATGTCATTCTCAAACTGGAAGAGAAAATGGAATATAAATGAAGACAAAGACACAATTGACCTAATTCGTCCTTTTTGCAAATGTTCTTTATATATAGCTGAGTAAGCAGTTCAAGTATGCCTTTATTTTCCCTCTACTTGCTATCAATTTTGTATATAGATTCTCTTTAAAAATAAAGATAATGGAATCAGCCTCACATTTAGCTGCTAGCTTCTAATTTTTAGAGTTTGTTCAATTGCAGAGTAATTAAACATAAACTTCTAGCTCTACAGTTCTTTGAAGTTTCTCTTCTGGTTAGAAAAGAATTCATCATTTAAATTGTTTGAAGATCTAGTCTTATTTAAAAAAGGTAAAATGAAATCAAGAACTATACATATTACCTGGATATAAAACTAGAATTACATGGGCTATATAAAAAAACAAGAGAAGATGTGTTTTTAATGGTTATTGTTATTTTTTTTAAATACTGACTGTAATAGAGGTACTTAAATATTATGGTTTTTATATTGTCCAATGACAATAGAACCTGAGAATTGCTCATCTTCCTCATCGCTTGCTCTTGTGTGTGTATATCTTAATATTAAACAAAATACTAAGTGATAGATTTAGTTTTCCATAAAGTAGGGCTCTAATGGAAATTAAAAAGAGAAATCCAAACATACTACGAACAATTATGTATATACAAATTGCAATACTTAGGTAGTATATCAGTATGAAAATGAAAAGATAGCTAATTATAACCATGTACAACTATTGGGCCTGTGTGTTACGTTAGGAAAAAAAATCCCCCTAAGGTTAGATTAATTATTTCACTAAATAACCATGACTTTTTATCCTAATTTGTGGAAACTTAAAACACAGAATTGATATCATGCCTCCAACAATTCTAAATCATTTATACCTACATATTTATGAGTTCTTTTCAGAGTTTGAACATTTTTTTCCAATTAAATTATTTTCTTTCGCAAAACCAGCTCAGCTGGGGTGGGGTGAGAAAAAGTGGGTAGAGGGAGAGGGCCACTCAAGAGGCACATAAATTGTCTTAATTTCTGAGAAACGTGGTTCTGACAATCACTTAAGACAATATAGTTGATATGGCTGTCAGGACCAACTCTTTTCAAAAGAATGTTTTTACAGAATATCATTGTGACACTTTACTTAGATGGATGTCTTTAGCAGTATCTGATTAATGTAACGTAATAAAAGAGATGCACACCAAAGTGTCTGTACATGTCTTGTTAAGTATGTTTGATTCATTATATGTGGTTCTCAGTTCTTTCCTCTTTTTGTAGTTCATTTTTTATCATTTCATAATATGTCTATAAATATGAAAAAGTTGGCACTTTCAAAGTCTTTGACATATATGGCTATTAATTCATATCTCTAAAAAATTGTATCTTTCAACCTGTCATTTTAAAGCTTGTAGAGTTTATTACAGTAAGTAACCTGTGTTAGAAATTAGATTTTGAACTTTAGCGGGAAGATAAATACGCTCATGAACCTAAAAGTTAAAGAAAAGAGTCATAGTTCTAAGACTGAATTATGTTAAAGAGCAATTATTAAAGATGATACTTTAAAACTCCCTGACAGTGTCATTGAGATTTATATTGACTTCTAGTTCCCATTTTATTTTGTTTTCCAATTTTAGATGTCAAATAGTGAGAAAGCTTGTAATGAACAAACCTATCCAAATTCAGTTTCACAATCATTCTTTGCAATTGGTTAATGGGCTAAACTTCATGGCTTATATATCAATGACATAGATAATTTTAAACCAGGATATTTGAAAGCAAAATAATAATAGTACTTATTTAATGTATACACTTATGTGAAATTGCTTTAATAGGAGTAGATCCTAAAAGGTAGAGGCTATTTTACATCCATTTATTGAGGACAAAGCTGAGGCAAGAGTCACGTGCCCGAGATCACACATATGGGCAGAGCTGCAATTGGAATTCAGCAGCCTGACTCCAGAGCCTTTGACCTCTTGGGAAAACTAAACTTGGAGCATTTTTTTCTTGGTGCCTTTGGTCCTGTTTCATATGCTTTACTATATAAGTAACAGCTTGGCCTTCTCACTCCCATGTTCCTTTCCGGAGTACAATTAAGAAAATAAAGGCTAAACATTAGGATAGCAAGTCTGAAGTGTTCCACGTAATGAGCTCTGACTCACAGATGATTTGGGGGGTTTTGGGTGCCAGGCTAGCACATCGTGTGTGAATAAGCTTGTGGCAGGGGCTGAGGGTGAGGCCTGAGGACATGGTTTATGTTGGAGCCTCACGGTGTTCTGGGTGACTCATGTGCACTAACCCACAGAGTCATGAACTACTTACACACACCCAATATCAGGTTCATTCAGAGGCTGTTCTCCCACAGCCATTTTACAGCTCTCTCTGAAAAGCATTTTGGCTTTTTCACAGGACAATCACAAAGGGGGAATTAAAGAACAGATGCCCCAAGGTCCTCATAGTCCCTTTCTGAGGACATAGTTCATCTTCTGAGCTCCGAAAAACACCCAGCTAGTACTTTCTTCTCTCTTCTGTTTTGGGGTCAGTTAGATGGATGCCTAGTTCTTGACAAGGTCGTGGTTGCTTCTGGGACCTTGGGAAATTCATTTACTATTCTTGGGCATGACTTCCTTGGAAAACTATAAAACTTACAGAATGGGATGGGAGAATTTTTATGCACTTATAGGAAATTAGCACAGAAGACATTTTAACATTATTTTCAGTGGTCACTTAGCCAATTACTTCAGCTCAGGAATGATGGATGCCAGAGCACTGATTAAGGATGTTAATTTTATTCATCTTTGTATCTGTTTAGTGTCAAGTAAAAAGAGAGAGTTTAAAATGTTCACTACTACTTCTTTTTACATAAGGCTTTTTGAATCTATAAATACAGTCAAGGAACCTATGCAAGGAGTAAAAGAGCATTCAAAGAAAGCAAGTATTCAGCATTGTAGAGCGAAAGCATACATGTCATCCTCCAAGCAAGAAAAAAGGCCTGGTCTCCCCTGAATTGCACAAGAACCACCCATTTGTGGCTCAGCAGTACCTTTAAGCTGCTGTGCTCAGCTGTACTAGCTAGGACCTACTCTGGTTATGACTGAGGCCATCGATGCTTAGCTAGGCAGAAGTGACCATGGGACAGGTAACAAAGTTGCTTAGAGTTGTTTCTTTAGGGCATACATTGGCTAAAATGAATAATAAAATCATTGTTCCGAGTGATCCTCTGTTTTCAGAGATAGAGAATTGGAGAGGAAGGCTATGTCTGTCATTCTAGAGTGCCCAGGTCTGGCACTTCCCTCTGCTATGTGTTTTGGGTACCTTCAGAAGTCCGAGGGAACCAGACCCAAAGATCTGTAAGATACCATTTGAGTTTGCATGCCACTGACTCTGTAGTTTTCTATATAAACATCAAGTAAACTTACAGTTACTATGGAGAAGAACTGTGTCCTTGCTGATAATTGTAAATGTCCACGATGTCAAAATGCAGGATGGTAAAAAGTGAAGTTGAAAAATGAGGAAGAGGTGTGATAGGGTGTAATCTGAATAGTTTTAAAGGGTGTGCACTTTTTAGGTTGCCTAAGGTCAGGACTGGAAAATATATGTCTTCTAGCATATTTCAGAGTTGACCAAACTGCATTTTGGTTAAAGATGACCTTGTCCAGAAGCAGAAAGGATGATAATTAAACTAAGGCTAATTCCTTGACTGAGTTGACACCTTCTTCTGATAGAGGAAATCCCTGGATGATTGTTTTTCTACTGAGTCTTTAAAGGAGACTGCTAGACTTACGAAGGGTTACATTCTTGTGGAAGGAGATGGAGAGGGAAAGAAAGAGACTGGAAAACACAATTATATCAAATTTGTATCGACATTTATATGTTTCAAACATATATAAAAATATAGTGAGGAGTATAATGAATCTTCATGTTCCTATCAAGACTCAATCAATTCATGGCCAATTTTGCTTCATTTATATTTTCACTTAATCTTATTTTTAATACAAGGCAAATTTCTCATGAAACTTCACCCACAGGTATTTCCAAATAGGTATCTAAAAGTTAAGAACTTTTAAAATTTAAAATATGATTGTTGTATTATTAATATAACTAAAATGAATAACAGAAACTCTTTAATATTATTATAAAATCAGGTTTCAGACTTCTCCAGTTGTCTTAAATATATGTTTTCAACAATGTGTTTGAATCCACATTCCAATAAGGTCCATAGATAGTTAACTGGTGCATAGATCCTTTAAGTCTCTTTTAATCTACAGGTTTCCTTCTACCTTCCTTTTTTTCCTTAACAACTATTTGGTCAAGAAATTGAGTCAATTTCCTTGTGAATTTCTGGTGTTAATCATTCAATTTCTGTGTTATCTTTTAACATATTCCTCAGTCTTTTCTGTTTCCTATGAAATAGTACTTCAAGGCACAAGTAGATTAGATTCAGGTCTGTTTTTGACAATGCTATAGATGAGTAGTATATTTCGACTGGGAGATAGACAATGTCTCATTGCTTCCTTTTTTTGTGTTATTAGTAGCCATTATTGATCATTGCCTACTAAAGCTATGATATATTCATTTTATGAAGACAATTTCTTTTTAACCTAGAAGTTGAAATAGTTCTATTAAGAAAAACTTTCCCTGCTTGATTACTCCGAGGAAATACATATTCATATTTCTTTCTTTTTTTACATATGAAACTCAGGATAATCTCAGGATAAAATTTAATCTTAATTTATAAGTTTTCAACATATTTTCTAGCAGTTAAAAATAAGAGCTGTGTGTGTTTTTAATTGTATTATTTTGAACTCTTGGATTTAAAAATATTTGGATCATAAACTTTAAGTCAGATAGATGTAGGTTTGAATCCTGATTCTACTTCTTATAATAGCAAGAATCTTTCCTCTTTTCTTTTCATGCTTACATTCTAGACACTTTTGACTCTTGCAATAAGATTTTCTCTAACTTTACCGACCATGTTAAAATCTTCCAAATGCACAATTTCACACTCATTTGTGTGAATGTTTAGTGCCTACATACAAAAACAAACAAACAAAAACTGAATTGCAAACTCCATGTGAGCAGGAACCATTTTTAATTAAGCATTGCATCCCTATTATGTGCACAATGACTGGCAAACTGAGAAGGGCCAAAGTTAATTGTTTCTTCTATACTGACTAACCTGGGCAAATTAATCTCTTTGAGCTTGGTTTTCTTATCTGTAAATATTGGGGTAATGGTAGTGCTTTGAGGTTATTAGGAAGGTTAAATGAGACAATGGGTGCAAGATACCTGATCCATTCGAGGCTGTTGTATTACTTTTGATATCTAACAACCTTGGACACTTAACTCATGCTGTGAATTACTTTGCTGATATCATTCTCTGAAAGCATTGCCCCAGAAACAGTTATCAAAAAAAATTATCTGCTTCGTTTATGAAATTCTAAGTCAAATGACAAATGAAAAGTGTTTACCTAACCTTAAAATGTTTTAAAAGGGTCAAGAAACAGAAATAGTGTTCAAGTTTCCTGCCTCCAAAATATTGTAGGAGAGACCAGGTTATAATTTAAAATGATACCTATGATACTGATTTTTAATAATAAATGTGTGTTTAGTCTTTATCCCTGGTTTTAGCATAGCACTTCTAAAACCCTTGGAATTTTCCTAGGTGACGAGTTATAAAGGAGTCTTTGGTTAGGGTAGTGAAGTTACTTAAAGACACTACCTAAGGATGGGGCCTGGTTGCCAGGAGGACCAAATATGAGATTATTGGGCTGGAACATTCAGAACATTCAGTCCTCCCTCCCCAGTTCTCGCCAACATCTGAGGGAAGGAATGAGGCCAGAGGTTAAGTCAATCACCATTGGGCAATGAGTTAATCAACCATTCCTACGTAATGAAGCCTCATAAAAACCCAAAGTACAGGGTTTGGAGAGCTTCCAGTTTGCTGAAAGTGTTGAAGGTGCTGGGAGAGTGTTGAGCCTGGAAAAGCATGGCAGCTCTGTGCCCTTTCCTCATGCCTTCCCTTACGCCTCTCTTCCATCTGGATGTTCATCTGTCCCCTTTATTAGACTTTTTATAAAAAAGTGGTTATCTTGTGAGTAAACAGGGTTTTTGAGTTCTAGCAAATTAATCAAATCTAAAGAGGAGAATGTGAGAACCTCTGATTTATAGTCAGCTGGTAAAAAGTATTGGTAACAACCCGGGCTTATAAACTGATGTTATAAGTGTGTGTGTGTGTGTGTGTGTGTGTGTGTGTGTGTGTGTGTGTGTGTGTGTAGGCAGGTAGGTACAGTCTTTTGAGACTGAATTTTAACCTGAAACATATGATGCTGTCTCTAGATAGAGGGAATCAGAGTTAAGTTGAACTCTACGACATCAAGCTGGTGTCTGTGAACTATCTGTTGGAATGGGGAACCCCTTCCCCACCACAGTGAAACTGAGTGCTCATAATATTTACTATCAAAATAACCATCATGAATCATATGGACCAATTAAATCTGAGGAAATGGAGCGGGTAGTTTCTGTTAGGTAAATGTCTCTGGGTACACTATTCTAAAGTAGAGGAAGAACATACTTTACAGGAGTCTGGGAGTAGAAGATAAATTCTGAAGTGAGGGTTAGTCTCATTCTCAAAAAAAGGAAGTTGCTAGTTTAGGAAGGCTGACTAAATGTCTTCACAATTCTCACTTGACTAAAAATATCTCTTCCATTGGTTTGAGATCATTCAAATCATAGTCCCTTCTTATGCAAATGCTAGAACTTTAGATACTTTCTGCTTACTCCACAATGTCCCACCGCCATAATTTTGCTCAGACTGGTACTTCCTTTAGATTCCCCTTTCTATCTTTCTTACTTATTTACTATTTTATACCATGTCAAGAATAACTTCTTTAGGGTGTTCTTCTCAGGTGTTTACTCCAATTATAGGGTGAGTTTAAGATTTGCTTTTTTTTTTTTTTTTTTTTTTTTAAGGCTCAGTATGTTAAATGTTTAGAGCCTGGGGGCCAATCAGAAGTATACAGGGAATAGTGGTATCATAGCCCAGTAAGATGATGAGGTCTTCAACTCAGGCAGTGGGTTTTGAGAAAATAAGTCAGATGAGAAACAGATTTAGTAGGTGCTTGAGTGTTTGAGTACCATATTTTGTTTGAGGTAACTCATAAGCATTCAACACAGTCACGAATAAATAAAAATTTTAGTCCATTAGCATGGGTTAGACCTTCTGGTTCTTCTGTTATTTGGTGTTTAGAGTTTCCCCTATTCATTTTCCCTCTCATAAAGCTGTATGACCTTGGTTTTTCCTGTGTATCTTTTACATATCCCTATCACAGCACTTACCACACTGTTTATATCTGCTGACGACTGAACTGTGAATACCCAGAGGGTAAGAACTTTCTTATTCATCTTTGTAACCTAAGCAAGAGTATCTGACACATACTTAGTGTTTGAGAAATAACAAATGAACGGTTGAGGTATTATTTAGTGACTGTACATTTAAATTTGGAGAAGATATTTAATTACCTGGAAGGTTAGAGCAGTAATGTATTAACACATGAATCTAAATTAATCTGATTGACCCCTTTTCAGGAACAAGAACAGTAGCTTGGAGTTGGCCCAGCCTAGCAAACTGCTTTTAGGGTTGGTAAGCAGCACAGGCTAAATTTCAGCACTGACTGAGATGTAGGCCAGAGCAAAGTTAAACTGCCTCATTTGTTTGTACTTTTATTTTTCTCTTAGCATGGTCCCTGTGTGAGAAGTGTGAGAAAGCAAGAAGTATTTAGAGAACAGCAGTCAGTCCTTTAGCCTTTCCTGACTAAGGCGGTAGAAACTGAGTTAGGCATGCTAGCTAAAAGGTGGGTGTGGGTAATTGTCTGCGAGCCTTAAAACATGGACATAGAGTCGTATATAGAGAAAGAACTATATAGAATTGCAAAATAGTCTTTCCAGAAAAAAAAAGTAATCTATTCCCAGTGTTTCCTATATTTTTCTCAAGAACTTGTCCACGTATTCGGGTTTTTGAAGCACACTCAGTTATTTGCCTGAGAGGGATACTTTTTAACAGCAACAACTATCTACCTGGTGTTAGAATTTCTCAACAGATAAGACACACTTGCTTTCAGGAAGGAACTTCTGTTGCCAGATAGCAAACTCAACTTTTATTTAATATGGGAAGAAAGGCATGCATCAGAATAACAGGAAAACCCACTCCGGGGTGGCTGAACCTGATGTGGGGGAGGGGTTGTCGTTTTTTATCAAGGCAGCAGTTCTTGCAGCCTGGTCTGTCCTAGATTTTTATTGCTTTCAGAAATGTTTAGTGCCATGGCAGAAGTGAAATCCAAGATTATTTCAGACAGTCTTAGAAATGGACAATAAAATGTTTATCATTAAGAATCAGGCTGGTCTTGTTGTATTTCATAGAACTTAGTACTTGCCTGTGGTTGTCCGTTAAATGACTGCATCCATAGCAAGAGTTTCTTTCCTGAGTGGAGGGATGGGCAGGAATGGATTTTTTTCTATGAAATCAATATTATTCTATCACGTTGTAATATATAACTTTATATAGATATTTTCCCATAGTTTTGTATTTGGTGCATAAATTCGTTTAAATATGAAGATTTATGAATGATTCTGCTTTATGTGGAATCTTCAGAAATTATAATACTTTTAATTTAAAATGTATACTAATTAGGGAATCTGATATAGTCTTCTCAAAAGGACAATACATATTTTAACTTTTAAAAAAAAATACGTTTGGTGTATGACAATACTGTAGTCATACAGCAGCAAAGGAATGAAATAAAATGCTAATCTGAGGTCATTTCAAAATTAAAAATTTTTTTCCTAGTACAGTGAAGAGATAATTCCTGGGAAACCTCTTTTTTCCTGACAACTCAGTTTTACTGTACTTCTTGTTATTTGCTTTTACTAGAGACTTTCATTCCTTTTATTTTCCCTTTCATTTCCAAAGTCAGTTGAACTGTTTAACCAATTAGACCTGAGTAAAATTGATTAAGTCTTATCATTATTCCTTGTAAATTTTTTTCTCAAGGACTGGCAGGCATTCTAGCAGCTTTCCATCT
The DNA here is from genome assembly GCA_004363575.1 of Solenodon paradoxus. Lineage (NCBI taxonomy): Eukaryota > Metazoa > Chordata > Mammalia > Eulipotyphla > Solenodontidae > Solenodon > Solenodon paradoxus. The sequence goes on from RJWH01000033.1 coordinate 122,669, forward strand.
GGTTTACAACCACAGTGAAATGGACAATTTACATGAATGCCAACTGGAGTTGAGCCTACAGCAGGGTTGCACAAATATAATGATTCTGGCTTCCTTTACATTATGATGAAGTTTTGTTTGTTTCTTTATTACTGTCAAGCAGACTTCCTCGAGAAGTTTAGATAGGTGATTTTATGGGGGTATGTTTTCAGGAAGACTCAGAGGTGACACTGGAAAGAAGGCCTAGTGAAATATAGCAGAGGTCATTGTAACGAGGCCCTGAGTCTCATACCTTTGGAGGAAGTATGTTGGATGTGGTGTCAGAAAGGGAAAGATACTGAGGTGTTTCTTACATGGGTACTGGAATGGGTGGCAATAATAGAACATTACTAAAGTGTTCCTCTAGAATGAGTCATTACCAAATATAATTTGAAGCTTTATGCAGGTCCATGAAAATACCAATTTCTATGATTTTTATGCAAGTTCATGGTTGGCAAATTGATCGACAATGAGTAAACGCATTCAGAGTTCACAGTTAAAGCTCATATTGTAACTTCAAATTAAGTAGGTGTGATACCAAAGTTAGTGACACATGAATGTCTTTGCAAGGGTCTGATTTGTTTAAAAAAATACTGAAATCATTTGACAGATAACTGTAAAATATTCTAGACTTAACTGGATGGTGAATTTTGCATTATAGTTCAAGAATAGACAGTCACTTTTCAAATTCAAATCAAGTATATGACCACCCTAAAGAAATGAATTTTTTTGTGAAGCTGAAATGATTACATACTACATTTTCTAACTTAATTAAAGACAGATGTACCTCTGGTCTAATAAGCTCCATATTGTTAAATGGCAATGCCAACATCTCTCTTCATCAATGTTATGCAAAATTTAATCTTAATATTATTTTATTGAATATGTGGGAATAACTTTTTTCCTTTGGTAGTGGAGTGAATGGAGGGGCGGATATTCAGAAGTTTAGGGGTAAGTTTATGAAGATTTTCAAAGGGTAACGCTGAAATAGTTAGAATTGTAAACAGAGTTCTATGCCTCGAACTTTCATATCCAGAAAATTTTGCTATGTTAAACAAAAATAACAGAAAGAATGATGCCTGTTCCTATATGAATTATTTTCTAGTATGATAAAGTGTGAAAGAAAACAAAATTCGAGATGCTTTTGTATGAACTCACTATCGTAGGTGGACATGTCAGATATTGTACTAATTTAGTCTCTCAAAGTAACATAGTCAACAGTGAGCAGATAGATATCGTCTCTAAAGATGATATAGTAAAAATGATACTTGGAAATGACACATGGTCAAATATGGTCGTGACTTTTCATTTTAAAGATAGCTTATTGTACAGACAAATTCAGAATAGTGTATATTTACCTTCTAAGAATTTGGTGGCCAAATTAATTTGCCTTCCCCATCATATTCTGATAATAAGATTTTATGTTCTGTGAGAATTTTACATTTCTGAATCCTCTGATTCCTTGAAGAATACTCGGTCCTTACATATCAGTTCCCCCAAGATAATGCTAAAAAGAGTAGTTTAGTTTTTTCAGAAGCACCACAGGGCTGCCTTTGCCTCTTTCCAGAGGCTCTGATTGGTTCAGTTTGCAGGAACCCATGGGAGACTGCCAAGTTCAGTAGTAATTTAGTAGAATTGAAACACCTCTTGACTATGGCTTTTTTCATTCTTTCTATGATTTTTTAAAAGGTCCTGACCTCCATTTTGAAAACAGAAAATAAAACCACACATCTATGAAAGTCAAAGGGGAAGTTAAGAAAGCTTGCAACTAATGTTAAGATGTGGAAGCTTCTTGATTAAATGTCATTGGACTCACTTATACATTGGCTCTCAGGTAGATTTTCTAATGACTTGTAATTTTGTTGGGTATTTTATAGAGCAGAGGAAAATGACAGATACTGCAAAATATATAGGTAGAGTCAAAGCTGCAGTATTGATAATCAGCTGAATAGAATAAAAAATGGCAATTAGGTTATTTCTTGGAAGTTTGAGTGCAAATTTGACAAGGTAAGGAAAATAGGCTATATTCCAGTAAGAACTAGCTTAACACTTGAAATCAACAAACTCCAGATTTCTTTCTTGGTGAGTAATGCAAATAGAGAGTAAGAAAGAGAAGTAATTCAGACACTGGGTTCGGAGAATAAACTGAAGATTTCCATGGAAATAAGCTTTTTTTTTTTGTGCCACTTTTAAGCTATTGCTTTCAGTTTACTTCAATGCAGTCACTGAAGTGGCTTAGAAAGAAATCTTTGATATGCCAGAGCAACCCAAAGTTTTAAAATCTCCTTTTGTGCCTCCATTTATAATGCAAATATTAAGTTGGCATTTTGGGTTCATTTCACCATTGTCTCTGAAGTGGGTTAACATACACAGTGTGAGGAAGTGAAGGGAGTCCCACTAGAGAGCACATCTTTGATAGTTCAATAATAATAAAAAAAAATGTATTTAGGTCTTTTCTAAATACCTTTCACCTCCCAAGAATATAAAAAAAAAATATGCAAGGAAGAGATCTAAGAGGAATAAAATTGTGGCTGCCCTCTATGTTAGCTGAATGACTAAAGATGTTGTTCTATGAATTACCCTCTACTTAAATATTCCTTAGTCTTTAAGAACTCGTAAAAGACTTTGCTTGTGTATCTAGGAAAGTCTGTATCTTTATATACTTAAATATTCCTTAGTCTTTAAGAACTCATAAAAGACTTTGCTTGTGTATCTAGGAAAGTCTGTATCTTTATATACTGTCAGAACAGAGCTAACATACTGTTTCAATATAAGCTTGAAAATCGGCAGATATTTTGTTATATAAAGCAAGCTGGGCAATCACCTTAAACCTATGTTTACATTTTAGTTTTATCATACGTAAACAGTCCCTAGCTGAAAGAGTTCTAAAGAGTAGTAACCTATGTTTGAAAGTGATGGAAAGAGACTGATTCTGGCAAATAGTATTGCCACTGCAGTGCTTTATTCATGAGACTCTCTGCTCTTTTTTCAGATATACTAAAAAAGTCAAAATTAATTAATGTCAGAAACACAACGGAGAGTTGGCAAGGATCATACATCCCTGTCAGGAGGAGGTAAGTCCAGGAGTCCTGTGTAGCATATCCACTCTAGAGTCTACTCTCCCTGTTGACTTCCTCTATACAGCCTCTCATGCATTCTGAAGTTCCAGAGTTTCTTCTAAGCAACTAATGTCAAAACACATTTTCTGACAACTCCTGCCACCCCTCCACCACCAACATGTAACGAAGAGTAATAATATTTCAGGAAGCTAGGAGCTGAAGTGTTAGTAATAACCATAGGATAAACAGAAGTTTTACCATCTTATGTTTCATGACTGAGCTTTTCGAATGTAAACAATTTATAAGGAAAAAGTGGGCTGTGTCAGGTTTGAGAACTAGAGAAAAGCTTGACAGGAAAATAAGAGTCATGCTTTGTCCGAGAAGTATGATTTTAAGTGACTTAGATAAATTCTCATCTCTGAAATCATCATTCCTATCCTCCCTTCCCTTCCCTTCCTGGAAACTGGTTTGAACTTCTTTTGCCTTTGCCTCTCTCTGGCACTTGAGTTCAAACTCCTCCACCTTCTGCTCCTATTCATCTCCTTTCTTCCACTTGCCTTAATAAAGAATCATTTCTCCCCTGGAGATCTCACTTGCCTCAGCCTTGCTTTATATATATGTATATACACATATATATGTATATACACACATATATGTATATACACACATATATACATATATATAATATTTATGTATGTATATGTATGTATGTATGCATATATCTATTTTTTTACAACTGATTAATTGGAGACAAATCTCTGTTTTCTCAAAAACTTGCTCATTTAACACAGCTGGTATAAAAGTGATCCAATGCTAAAACCATTCATTATATCATGACCTATTTTCAGAAATGATGATAAAATACCATAAGCCAACAACAATTCTTATGCCTCTGTTTCTAAGGAAACTCACCTCAGACAACTTTAAAATTAAAGGTTTAGAATTATTTGACTAAATCTTCATTATATAAATAAGACCTAACTAGTTTTAACTTGGGCATTGATACAATAAAGTGTTAGAATAAAGCAGAATGAAAAGTTAAGGCATTTTCAGTTTTGGCAAAACTTAAGAAGTATAAAGATATTTTCTTTGTCTCCCTAAAAAGAGGAAATATTTTTAAGGAGTTGAAAATATTTGAAATGTTATTGGCTTAAAGAAATTGCATGAGTAGGACTGCAGTGGTCTCCTAAGGACTTAACATTATGACTAGATTTATAGTTTCTAAAGTAGTTTCAATTAAATGACTTCAAGTTAATCTCATGACAAGCAGGGATAATTACTAGTCCCATTTCCTACATGTGAAGACTGTGTCTCAGAGAGATTAAATGACTTTATCATTATCTCAGTTAGTAAGTATACAACCCAGGTGTTTGCAAAACTTGAGTAAGACGTTGATTAGTTTAAACCAGGCTCTGATGTTTATCATAGATTGGATCTTCATAATTATGTTATTAAATTTATTAGAGTTGTCTTAGTGATTCATCTATTAACCTAGAGTTAATCTTGGGCAAAGTAGTCAAAATCATTTTTAAAGTGCACGTTAGTTATCAAATGATGTGTGATAATTATTTTAAAACTTGACAATTTAAAACAGTAAACATTTATTTCTCACAGTTTCTGTGGGCCAAGAATCTGAGGGCTGTTTAAATGCTTCATCTCAAAGAGTATTGCAAAGCTATATCAAGGTGGTATCTAGTGTGATGGTGTCATCTAAAGGCAAAGAAGTGTTTCTAAGGTCACTTAGGTAGTTGTTTACAGTGTTCTGTTTCTTGGGTGTTACTGGACTGAAGACCCCTTGTCCTGCTGATAATCTCTTAATTCCTTGTCACAAAAACTTTTCTATAGGACAGGTCACAATATGGCATCTGATATCCCTCAGAGTGAGTAAGTGAGACAGAGCAAGCAAGAAGAAGCAAAAGTGGAAGACAGCTTTTTTTTGTAACTTAATCTAGGCAAGTGATAACCTATCACCTTTCCTGTATTCTGTTGGTTAGGAATGACTAGGTCCAGTCTATCCTCAATGGGGAGTAGGGAGAGGATTACACAAGGATATGGATATCAGGAGGCAGGAGTCTTTTTAGAGGCTGCTATCGCAGCATGTCAATTGGCTTTCTCATGTATGAGAACCTTAACTTGATCCAACCTGTTTTTTCTTTCTGCAAGAAAGCACCGGATTATTTTCAATATGTTAATATGTTAATTTCATGGGTTTAGATATGTGCTCTAGTTTAATGCTCTTCTCACTTGTTCTTCCTCCCACCCACTCTTCAATTTCTCTTCTCCTTTTTTCTTCCTATCTTGCTTCCTCTACCCTGTTGCTTCTACCTCTACTCACTTCCCTTTTAGACTCATGTTTTTCTTTCTCTTGTGTCCTGTGTTCTATCTTCTAATGGTCACATTCCTTTTAGAATCCAAGTCCCTTCATATTTTTCCTGCTACTGTATCCCTTCTTAATCCTCTCTCTTCTTAAAGGGACTGTGAACAACCAGCAATTTTAGATGTTAACTTTTACATTTCTAAATAAGTGATTCACTTCAAATATTGCTTTAGTTTTTCTGCCAAGTTCCTCTAGGAAGAGGATACCATGATGAAGTGAGACAACAAGCTTTTTATAGAACATAGAAAATCCCATTTTAGAGGGTGGGGAAGGACCTTTCTTTCTATTTCTCCATGAATAATGCCAGGTCTCAATTATAACTAAAGCCCAGTCTTATGCATTTATGTTTAATTCTTTAAAGACAGAAGATGATGATGACAGTGCTGGTCAAAGCACAATTGCATTATTTATTGAAAATTACCTTTTTAACTCCTGATGACAGGGACTGAAAACCTATTTCTAGTATTTAGCACTGTTTTAATGAATAGACGAATGTAGCACTATAGCATAATTACAGTAGAATGGAATGTTTGTCTATTTCAACTACTAAAGATGAAGTAGGGTGGTTTTTCAAATTGTATGTGAAATATTTCATCAAGATAAGATTCTCTCAAATAAATGGAACTATTTGATTCAGCAGAGAACGTGTTTCAGATGTGATGGTAATGAGCAAGATTAGCCTCTTTTAGTCTACCATAACTCCTAGTGATTCTGTGATCAGTTTTGTAATATTAGGTAAAGACTCTTAAGCAAAGTGTGATAAGAATATTTTCAACTCGGTGACATGTACATAAAGTCTATTGGCACATAGAAACCAATTTTATTGCATGACCTACTGTCTAGAATGAAACATCAAAAGCAGAAGACAGGTCACTTGTAGGACAGTTGTTTAGTGAGTTGGAATAAAAGAAGACTTTAGTGAGTGCTGGCATCAAACTCTGTCCTAGTTTGTTGCTTGTCATCCCCTGTTCTCCATCTTTAATGCCCAAGGCACTCTTTTTCAGGACACTTGACCTACCAGTCATATTTCAGGAACTATGGATTTGGTGCTTGCTGATGAGTTTAGACTCTGAGGAGTCCGGCTGCTGGATTACATGCAGACTAATGACCCATCAGATGCTAAAGGCAAAAGCTTAAAGTGCACTAGTGAATTAAGACACAGTATGGTTGGAAAGGAAGAATTTATTATGTCATTAAACTTAATTCAATAAATTTTACTTCTTTAGATGCACTGTACTAAGGGAAAAGTAAGAAATTAACTTTAAACAAGTGTTACTATTACTCTCTCCCCCCAATTTTTGCAGGTAAACGATATTCACATGGAACTGAGACAGTATTTCATTGAGATAAAAAAGACATTAAAAGGAGTGATACATTATATAAACCGAGCATGACTGTCTGCTCAGTCATATATTTCTAAGATCAGAGACTACTGTGCTTCAGTTAGTAAACACAGAGGAAAACAGACTTGCCTAATTTAGTGATACCTTGGGTGAAGTTTGCATAGCTGTGCACAAAACCTCAGAGGCTCATTGATATAAAAATGTCAGCAGTAATCATGGTTAATGCTTAGAGTTCAATGTGAAAGTTAAACTGGGTACAATATGAAAATAAAAAATGGATGTTTTTTGCTTTAAATCTAGGAATTATTATGATATGATAAAATTCCTTTAAAGATTACCATAAAACATAAAAATGTAAAGTATTTTATGTTGAATACATATGTCTTACAGTTGCATTACAGCAACAGATAAAATGTTTATAAAATGCAATTTAAAGATAACAGATGAAATTGAGAGTGTTTCTTTTGTTTTTATCAATAAAATTAATCTGACACTTTTCCCAGGGGTTCTAGAATAAACTTCAGCATTATAGAGGTAAATGGTAAAAAAAAAAAAAAAAAAAGAAGACATTTCTATAATTGTTCTAATAATGAAGAAACTTTCAGTATTTATATTTCATCTAGTAAAATATTTTTCTATTAGTAATCATATAATGGGATAAAAGTTCAAATCCTCGAAGAGTGAATTCTAGTTATGGTTTTTTTAATACGAATTGCGATAACTTTGCTTTATAAAATAAAGCCACATGTTCAGGTTCTCCATTCCTCAAATATATGTCAATATACCCTGCCCACCACCAAATTACTAAGAGTTCTTTACCCTTGTTTATTGGACTCCACCACCACTTGCCCCCAACCCCCATGCCATTCCCAAAAGTTAACCTCAGTTCCGTTGCCAAAGTCAAAGAGTTGGTTTTATTTAGTTTCTTTGCTTTGTCTCTTTACCTTCCACCTATAAGTAAGATCATTCAGTATTTGTCTTTCTTCTTTTGACATTTTATTTAGACTAATAACCTCTAGGTCCATCCATGTTGATTCAAATGACAGGGTTTTTACATGTAAGTTCATTAAGATATAGGTCTGTAATTTTCTTTCCTGGTGACACGTCTCTCAGCTTTTTGTATCAGTGTAAAGTTAATCTCAGAGAAGGTGTTTAGAAGTGTTCCCTGTTCAACTTTTTGGAAGAGTTTGAGAAGATGAGAAGAGTAGGTATTAATTCTTTATTGAAGGTTTGGTAGAACTCATTGGTAAAGCTATTTGGCCCCAAAATCTGTTTATGTCCTTGGAGTTGTCCAATTTATTGCCATAGAGTTCAGAATAGTCTCTTAAGATGTTTTCTGTTTTTGTGGTATCTGTTGTAACTTCTATTCTTTTATTTCTAATTCTGGTTATGAGAGTTTTCTCTCTTTTTTCTTTCAGTTGAGTCTAGCCAATGGCTTGTCAATTTTGTTTATTTCTTCAGTGAACCAACTTTGGATTTCATTAATCTTCTAGATGGTCTTTTTTGTTTTCTGTTTTTCTTATTTCTGCTTGAATTTTTGTTATTTCTTTTCTTTTATACACCTTTGGTTTCAATTGTTCCATTTTCTAGTTGCTCTAGATGTAGGGTAGGACTTTTTATTTGCAATTTTTCTTGTTTCTTGGGGTGGGCCTGGATTGCAGTGAACTTTCCTGTTAGTACTGCTTTTCTTGTATCCCATAAGTTCTGATAGCTGGTGTATTCATTCTCATTTGTCTAAGTACTTTCACAGTTCTTCTTTGACTTCCCCTTTTACCCAAGAGTCATTCAGAAACATATTATTTATTCTCCAAATATTTTGGAGTCTTCTGGCTTTCTTTTTGTGGTTAATTTATAGTTTTAAGCCTTTGTGATCAGAGGAGCTTGATTTGACTTCAATCTTTGTAAATTTGTTGAGACATGCATTGTATCCCAATATGTTGACTATCCTTGGGAGTATTCTATGTGCACTTGAGAAGAAAGGGAATTCTGAAGTCTTTGGATGGAGTATTTGGTATATGTCTATTAAATCATCTGTTCAGATTGTTCATTTAAAGCTTCTATTTCCCTGTTAATTTTCTGCCTAGTTGATCTGCTCATGGTTGTAAGTGGGGTTGATTATTGTTTTAACAGAATAAATTCTTGAGAAGATGGCTAATGTCAAGTAAAAGAACAATTGCTAAGTGGTAAGTATGTGTCTAATGGACTAAATATTGTAATTTCACTCTTTCCTTCCCAGGGAAGGCAGTATTTTGTGCTGAAGATGACATATATATAATAACCAATGGAGCATATTTTCCTCTTTTATTTGATCATTACTAAAGATGATGATTTAAAAAACTTTTATAAAGTAGGACTCCAAATTAATTCTGATTTGGAATCTCCTCTTCCCTCCTTCCCTGTCTTCCCTTCCCTCCCTTCCTTCCTTCCTTCCTTCCTTCCTCCCTCATGCTGGAGTCACAAAGTTTTTATTGATTTTATTTATGAAATTATTTTAATATTGTTCATATTGCAAGAAATATCTCCTTCCAGTTTTTCAGTATGTTTAGTTATGAATACAAAATATATTTTAAAGGAATATATTTTCCTGATGATATTCTAGATTTCAGAGTAAAGTACACCTTGGTCAGAAAGGAAATCTGAGATAGAAAATTTGTTTGCACTTGTGGAGATTGCAATTTTCCCCTTACAATCCCACCAAAAAGATCTGGGATGAACATTTGACCTGATTTTTCTATCAGTTTTTCTTTGCCAAGAATGGAAGCCTATAGAGAAATGTCACAGGCCAAGATAACTATGACTGTCCATAGAGATATCCTAAAGAAGCACCGTATGCCCATATGTAGTGTCAGAAAGGAAACCAATATCCAATCAAAAATACCGTCTTACATGTCTCTCATATGTTATTGAATCTGGATTTTTGCCCATATCTATAAAACTGTGACCTTTAGACCTACCTCATGAGTTATTGCATGAGTTGAGTAAATGTTTATAAGCTCCTCGCACAGTGCAAAGAATATAGGGGAAAGTGATATAATCTGGATTTATTTGTTACCTCAGTGCTTCTCAAATGCGAATTTGCTTACATTATTTGGGAATCTTGTCATCAGATATGACTCAATAAGTCAGAGATAGGACCTGAGATTTTGCATTTCTAACAAGCTTCCAGTGTTGACAGTCCACAGACCACACTTTCAATAGGAAAGATTTAGGCTATGATTTATCTAGTTTTTAGTTATAAGAATAAATATGCAGCCTACAGTTCTTAGTAATGACTGGGCCATGGTTGTCTTTTATCAATGATCGAAAAGTCTGAGAATAGAATTATAAAAAATTACTTTATATGTATTTCTTGCCCATAAATACTCTTGAAATCTGGACGATTTTATGATGTGTTGTTGGAATAACTGTAACATATGAACCATAATATAAAATAGAATCCATAACCCCACTAACCCTCCAGGTGATTCCCAATCACATTTTGGAAAAAGTTGAGTCATTTGAGAGAAATAGGTGCTCTGGTGGTGTAAAAGTTTTTCTTTTAAATTCAGAAAACTTTTCTGATTTAGGTAAAAGAAAATTTTCATGATAAAACCTACCTGGTACATCTCTTAGAAATCTCTTATGGATTTTAGTTTAAGCAAGGTTATCTGGTGAGAATCAGGTGTTTCACCTGATCTGTACATGGTAACTTTAGGGATGTTAATTACATTGTTTTTCATCCTGTTAGGAGGTTTAACTTAATGGCCATGGTTGGTATCAATATTTTCGGTATGTTGTGAAAATTATATGCAATGTTCTCTCTTTCTCTCTCCCCTTCCCTCTTCCCCTCCCCTTCTCCTCCCCGACTCCTCCTCTCCACCTCCCCCTCTAGGATTTTCATACTTTTTTTCTTGCAGTGATATACATGTTCCTAGATATCAGTAGGTGTTTATAATTTTGATTTAGTATCTTTCCTAGTAGTGTATTTGATTTTCTAGACCCGCCTGATTATATTGGTTGCTAATATAGCTTCAACCCAATTTGAAAAAGCAAACAAAAGAAAACTGTGGAACAACATTAACTAGTCTCATGCGAAGGTCACAATAATCAACAAATATAAGGAAAATTCAGTTGGGAATTAAGATTTTGGAGTGATCACCTTCTAGAAACAGAAACTAGGATTGGAAAAACAAAGAAATAAAAAGCACAACTACTACCTTTTTGTCTTGAGTATTATTATATTTACTTTAAATATATTATACTGTTGACTATCCCCCCTACCAATTAACCAGTTCAAATTATGATAGAGAGATTTCCTGTTTTGCACTATGGTAATAGCTAATCTATTCAGAATCTGGGTCAAAAATATTCTGAAGATTATTATGAAGGAAGCAGGTGCATTGTCTATATGCAACAAATGTAATAAATTCATGTACCGTATTCATTGGCAACTGCCATAGACCTTCACTTATGACCAGTTTAGCCTTCTAACTTAGGTATCTGGTTCCCCCGTTAACATTATACTAGAAACTAAAAGGTGGAAGGGCATAGAGATGTTTCTGAGATTAGCAAGGTAGTTTGTGGAAAGAAGAAATATTTTTTAAAAGTCCACAGAATTAGATACAAAAATGGAAAGAGAAGTTGTAAACTGAACTCTTTACTCTGGGGGCAAACAGCCCTCTATATGTCAGAGCTGTATCATAACACATTTCAATTCTAAATGACCATAATGGTGGCTTATAGTAATCAGGAAAGTTTAAATTTGTCTTTGGCTTTCTCTGTCTAAGAGACATGGTATGATTAAAAACATTTCGAAGAAAATTATTTTTAAAATTTGACAACATGATTTTATTAAAGAATTATACCTTTTCTTTGATGAGCCAGATCAATAAAATGTTAATTTGATTACAATCTGAAATTTTTCACACTGAAAAAGAGAATGAATGCCAAATGAGAAAGAGTTTGAGTTGGGTTAAATTGTGTGTGGAAAAGTGAAGCTTATTCTTGTCCTGGGAAATGAAGCGACATGTAACTAGGGAGCAATTCTGAATCAAGTCATAGTTTTCAAACTAAGTGCTGTGAGACTGACAGAACCTTTGAGTTAATATTTATTCTGCACCTTGATACCTTCAGATGAAAATTGCTACACAAATCTCAAGTGCTGTGAACTCTGGAATTTTTGTTCCTTGCCATTTGCTAATAGCAAGCCACTCAGTGCTTTATATCTAAAGTGTTCCTTTGGCAGGACCACAGCAGTACTGATTCATCATGATAGTGTCCAAATTCATTAGAAAAATTACAGTTTTTACCTGTTTTCTTTTTCAGACTTGTCATTTTAAAATTCAGAAATTTCAATTTTAATGTAAATTCTGCTATGATCAATGACGGGCTACTTTTTTAGTCTGAAATATTTTTGTAGTGGCAGATATTTGAGATCAAATGAGTTAGAATGACAAATATATTTGAATCATAGCAGATGAATTCTCTTTAGAGAACATGTAGCATTTGATGTTGGTTACATAAAACGAGATTTTGTCTTGGCATTGGTACCCGACTCTAGAGATAGCTGCTTTTCTTAGGGAGAGCTCTAAGGTATGAAATATACCTTTCTTTAACTGTCAAGACAGGTAAGGAAAGGCAGCTCAAATGGGTCTTGACTAGTTGATGTTATTGGGGATGAATTAATTTATCTATATGTTTTTGTTGAATTGGAAGATAATTCATAATGTGTAATACTTTTCTGAAAACAAAATAGCACATGGAAAATCCTTATTACTTCTGGAACAGTTGTATTTATTATATACCATTACATATTTTTTAGAAATCCAGTCTTTCTAATGATCACAAACTACAGTTGGAGATAGTCCATCAAATTAGTGTTCTCATAAAAAAGGATTTAGAGTTATCTGATGTCTTGAGTAAGCAGAATAAGCTAATTTCATACTCTCACTGTTGCTTATACTCATACCCGTACTTACATACACATGTACTTACTTTTGCCCCAAACTTCAGATAGAAAACAGCTAAAAGTTATCATGAGAATAACTAGTTTTTAAGAAAAGTTATATTAGGAATAAAGTACTGATAAATAATTGGCAAGTTGAAAGTGATTGTATAAACGGATTTAATGACAAATGAATGTAAAACTTAGATTCCTTCCATTTGTTTCAGTCACTATATCTGCATCTCCATCCCACCTCAGAAGTTGCATCATTTTTCCCCTCAGACAAAATTGCTTTCCATACGTATGGTCAAAATATAAGGGATAGATATTGGAAAATATCAGGAAATTAGAAGCAATAATTGTTAAATTGGTAGGTACAGCAGTTAACCAAACGTGTAAGGTAAACACCACCCTGCTCTGCTCTCCCCTCCCACACATGGTCCTCCACCTCACTTGGGTCACACATAAAAACTCTCCTTGTAAATTTAGAGGAACCCCCAGATCATGATCAAATTACAACTTTTGACACTTTCAGTTTTTTTCTTTTTTCTTGAGGACTTTTTAAAAAATAACAATATTTGAATATGGAACTGTGACTCCTTCAGGCTCTTTTTTATGGACATTTTTGTCTCTGAAGCTTTCAAACACTGTAATGCTACTTGTTGAAGCTTGGAGCCACCCAGGTGGTAGTTATTAACTGACGTGTCATGGTTCATGGCGAACAAGTTAGGTCAACAAACTTGTTTTTCATCATGGCTGGTTTTAATTTGAAAAGGAGCTTGTTACCTATTTGATAATGCTTCACCGAAGTTCACCTATTTCAGGTAGATTAATAGCTTGTTCAGAGATGAGGAGCCTGGGGCCCTGTTGTAACTGTGCGCATCAGGTTCAAGGTTCAAACTTCAGAAAGTAAACTCGCCCTTGTTTTTCTTCTACCTGTTTGTCAGTGCATGCCTTAGTGAACCTTTATACTTGGTAATGCTTGAACAATCACAGGTTTGAGAGCTTACATTAGTGGCTGTGTTATACAATGAAGAAAGAGATGTGCTCTGGTAATACTTTCTAGATTGGAAGACTTCAATTTTAAAGAACATAGGGTCGGTAAAGATTTAAAATAGATGTGCAGTTTCCTGAAAATTCTCTAGGAAAAAAATTCAAAATATCTCTAAAATGGAATATTAAGTTTTATTCAAATCCAGATACCATAGGTAGATATTACAACACAGTTAATAGATGAGAACAGACAGTTTGTGTTTGAATCAGTTCATATTGGTGACTAATCAATAATTCCTTAAGTAAATGTCTATATAAAAACATTCATAATGCACTAATATTAGTAGTAAATTATTCATTGCACAAAACACCTCCTTTTTATGAAGGGGGGTTTATTGTATTTGTTTTCTTGAAGTCATTTATGAACTAGATCAATGGGCACAAAAGGTGTATCAGTTAAGCTAGCACTGTCCATCTAAAGAAGAAAATATTCAAGCTGCACTTCCTTCATAACATGATCCCTATGAATCTCAGTGTAGCTGAAGTTCCCACTCAGATTTTGTTCCTGACGCATTTAAATTCAACATTACTATTTGAAGATTAAACCACAATGGAAACATTAATGATGTTTCTTTACTGAAAACAGCTTGGCAATCTCTTAAATTGATAAGTTTCTAAAGAAACTCTCCATTTCAATCAGGATCCAATATGTGGATCTCCTAACCAGTATGAAATGTAGTTTACCTATAAAGATTGGCTATCTAGGAGCTTGTAAACAAATTCATAAATTTGTCATGCTGATTATAGTGTTGGCAAACACAATGGCTGATCATGTTATAAATGTTTATCAACACCCGCACTCACCCACCTGCTAAGAGGTGCTACACTTTAATGAAATTGTTTGAATATCAAGGCTGGTTGCTAAGATACAATGTTCTTGTTACTAGGGATGTGATGCTTGCAGATTTCTGTTATCAAATAATGATTAGAGATGTGCTAACCTCAAGGTGCTCAGTGCAGTGAAAGGTTTACCAAGCTACAAATTAGTAAACTGTCTGCTTGAGCAGGCACTGGCAGAAGAAACATGTGCCTCATCCATACACGGTTGGCATTTTAAAAGAAGACTAGAGAGGACAGGAACACAGCCATTAATGATGGATCCTTGAAAGTTTGCCGTGGAAGGTTTACCTACTCTGTTCTCTTGCATGATATAACAAGAGGCAGCCAGGGAATTTGTTGAAATCTATTGCCAACAATTTTTTCCTTTCTTATGAAAAAATCCATTCTGTATATTTCCTTTTAATTGGTTGTTACCAAATCATTAGCGTTAGATACATCATATCTTTTTGGGAGAAAGAAAAGTAAATAAAAGTGTAATCCTAAAGGACAGAGATGTATTTCAATACGAATGCATTTTTGTGATAACATCAGGCTTAAGAGACTTACTGGTATACATGTCATATTTCATATGATGTATTCTGCAAATAATGAGGAGGAATTTTTTATTATCAAAATTCATTCCTCCAGAATATTTAATATGATATATCATCATGCTGGTGTCAGAATGCTTCTCCTTATTTTCATGTTGCTCACATAGCACAATGGAGACGGTTCGCACCATGTTTCCTGCCTCAGTCTAATTGTTCATCTAGTGAGAGTGGACTCTGAGCTGCAGTATTGCACCTCTACTGGGGATGCATTGAGCATAACACTTCCTTGTTGAAAAAAATTCTGTGCGATTATGACAGTGCTTGGATTTCCCATGTGCTCTACTCATGACTAGTAATATTTCAGAAGTATTTCAGGGCAACTGTACTTCTGGTGTCATGTATAATTTTCACTCTCATTATTTTATAAGAATTTTCAGTTATTAGGATCACAGATCAGATGATATTAAATTGACTCTTGAAAGTTCCCTTAATACAAATTGAAATTGTAGATTTATTTTAATAATGAAAGTGTTAAAATAAAATGATGCTCAGATATATCATCTGAGTTCCGATTAGATCAAGAAATCTGCGACAGCAGGAACTGAGTCTGTTTTTTGCTCATCATTGTCTAGCTCCTCCAGAAGAGTGTCTGCATAAAAGGGCATCTTATGGATGAGTGAATTGTTATCTAAATCCAGAAAAAAATTGCCAAAATCCATAGCAGATACCTAGGAGTTTCTAAGTTAAATTTTTCTGCCTTTCATGTAAAATACAAAATTATTCAAGGAAAAAAGAGATAGCATTTTTGCCTTTGTGAAATTAGATTTTATACCCCAGTTTTATAGATGAGGAAAGAAAGTTCAGAAAAATAAGTAATAAATTCTCAGTGTCACACCATGTAGGAGAGGTAAAGTTAGATTCCTAATTCAGATTTTTTAGAAAGTGTAATCTTATTTACAGAATTCCAAATTCCTCATTGGTATGGCCAATGATGAGTGGGGAAGACAGGACTAACAACTAAGTGGACACATTAAATGTAGCAAACATATGCCTACTTGGTGTCAAACACATGTAGGCACGTAAAAGATAAAAAATAATTTACAAAGTCCTTGGCCATAATAAATTTTCAAGTTATTTGTTGGTATATGATATACTCACTTGAAGGACTTGAAGACTGAATACAATTTCAAGGAAAGCATGTTTTATCTGAGCATGGAGAGAAAATTATCATTGTGCGTAAGGTTAGCAGAGGGCATTGGAAGGATGGCTGTTAGGTTAGGAGATGGGGCTCTTTACCAGTAAGATCTAGATTTGAATTGTTTTTCTATATATATATGTATGTATATATATATATATATATATATATATATATATATATATATATATATTTGGTCAAATTTCTTAACCTATAAATACTTTTCCTGTTGTTGTTATGACTTTCTCTCATGGATTAAAATAGTTTGATAAGGTAATGCACTTAGCACATACTAAGCAATCAGTAACGGTTCTTTCTAAGACATACTCATTGACCATGCCCTACCTATGAGAGTTTTGTTACACTGGTTCTAGCCCAAAACTTGTTTCTGAAGCTTAAATTTTAGCTCTTAATGAGATAGTTAACTCATTTTTATGCTGTCCAAAGTTTAGTTCAATGAAATGAATCATCGTATTTGTTGATAAACACGCGAAATATTGCAAAAATGTTTTCAAGTTCTTGTTTTCAGAACTTGATGCTTCAAATAGATTTATAAGCAGGTACATGGTTAATTATAACTGTATAGAGACATACACATACGCAGTTGTTGCTTGGGCAGCAATGTGCTGTCATGCTGGGAGTGACCAGTGCTGGGTGGGCTTATCTAAAAGATACGTGCTCTCTTCCTACTCACACAGTTCTTGGGAGGTTTAAGTGAGAAGCTAATGCAAATATCTAAAGTGAATGCAATTCAAATTATAATTCTACACCCTATTTCAAGGAGAATGGAGTGAGAAACAGAAAGCTCAACAAACCTTAATGTCTTAGGACTATAGTGCTCACCATTGGTGCCATATGTACTGACTTTCCTTGGAAATGAGTGGGTGTCCTCAGCAATGCATCACTCCACTCTCTCCCTTCTTGTTTTATCATAATTCAGTGCTGCTTTCCTTTTTTCCAAAGCCTTCTTAATGTCTGCAGTTGCAGAGTATTTTATCTTTAGTCTAAATAAGAATACTAAATATTTGACCTACTGGCTTAGAAGTCAACTTGTCAAAGCCAAAAATGGTCTCTACCGTCTAATTTTTAAGACTAGTTTAAAATGCTTCTTATTCAGCAGTGAGAAAATTACAAAATGGACTATTAAAAAACAAAACCATAAGGTTTGTTCCAGTTAGAGAATTTGACCAAACGCCCATTTTTCATATTGAGAGATGTCCCTAAATATAGATGTACTGAGCTACCTACATATAATTCAGATCATGTCAAAGCACAAACACCTCTCAGTGTGGGGTAGTGTGGCATTTTCTTATCTGCAGCAGCTGCTACCTCTTTTTGAGAAGGAAAATTCTACTGTTTAAATTTCTGTTGCACTGAGCAAGTTGTATTGCTTGTGATTTTATGTGGCTCAGCTGTGTCACGTGGCATGACCTGCTATAACCTGACCTAATGCAGTCCACATGTTGTACTGAATGACACATGAAAACATTCTGCTTCTCCAAGGAACTGTGTGAGCAGGTGATTTCTCTAAATGGCAGGCACTCCCATGCTTGTATTTTAACACTCCACCACTTTAGCTAAAAATATCTTCAAAAGTCTACCCAAAACATTTCCCTTGGTTATTTTTGCAAATTGTTGTGTCACTTACAAAGAGCAGGGAGGGATGCATAAGGGGAAGTTTTAAATTATTTACATAATTTGATAGGGTGGCCATAATTTGATAGAGAGGTTGCCTCCTTTAAAAAATTCACTTCGTGGAGGTCACAAATTTATTTGCTTCACATAAGCAGTCCTAGAGAGAGGATCAAATCATATGATTATTAGCTTGCTGCTTCGTGGATTCCAGAAAGTTAATGATTATATTTCTCATCAAACTAAACTTAATAAAAGCAAAAACAAAACCTTATATAAATATTGCTATGTCCCAGTAAGCAGCCCTCACAGGAATTGTTACCAACATATTTATTTCTCCTCTGTGAGAACAGTGAGACCCATTGATTCTGTATTCATCTTGAAGTGATTGGCCATCAGTGATAAAATTTCATGTGGAATCATTTAAACATTTTCACCTATTTCCCTGAGTGATCAATAGAATTCATTGGCATAGAATAGAATGTTTTGGGACATAAATTTTCTTTATTATTCAGCATACTGACCCAATGGAGATCTAATATATAATCCTGGTTTCTCCAGCATCATATTCAGAATCATTTACTAGGTATATGTTACAGGAAAGAGATCCTCAAAGCATAGGTCTGGGAATTAGATGTACTGATCAAATTCTAGTTCCAGCTGACACTAACTGGGTGACCTACTGCAAGTCACTTAATATCTCTGAGCCTTTCCCTCTTCTCTAAAATGAGATGATAATACCATGTACACTATCAGGAGAGTTTAAAGAAAAATTAACTAAATTATGTGACATGCCCTTAAGATGCTTGATATACATAGGAGACATTCAAAGTAAGTAAGTGACCATTAGCTTTGTTAATTTCAGTGAGTGAAAGATAAAACCAACAACCTCCTCAGCTAAGCTCAGTAAATGAAATCACATTTACAAGATGTTCAATGGCCCTTTTATTTACTTTTCTAGAAATATTTGGGGCCCCAAGTTTACCCAAACAGTTCATTTCTTCTGGGCATTATTTCCTGAGACTTCTTGTTCTGGGATAAGAGTTTTTGCATGCTTTTTCCTTTAACAAAGAAGGCTGTTTATCTAAAGTATTTGAAAATATGGAATACCAGAAAAGTAAATTCCACACAAAAAAGCAAGAAGTAGAATTTTTCTTACCTGAGACATTAATTTTCATGATGCAATGTATACATATATAGATTTTTAACGTAGTGGGATCAAAATCTTCAACACATTTAACCAAAGACAAAATGTCAGGTTAATTGAGCCTATCAAGAAAGTCAATGATTTCTCAGTAGAGTATCTATTACTCATTGAATACTTATTAGTTGTAAGGTACATTTTTTTTTCCCAAGACACATCCATATTGGATAAAGTATAAGAGATAATACAGCAAGAATATTAATCTAGAGAGTTGGACACAGTTGCTATGTGATATACAGCAAATACTGTATGGGAAATGATTCTACTGTCTTAGAAATAAGACTTTTTGCTTGTAAAGAGTAAGATATAACTAATTTAACCATGGTTATTTCTTTCTAATAGTGTATATAAGTGTAAATGCAATATGAAATGTTTTCAATCATTCCTGAGGATACAATTTTACCCAATTTATCAACCATGATTTCCCTTTCTGTATAGATAAAGTTATCTTCCCTGCTCTAAGTAGTGTTCCTTCTGACTTTTGTTTATTTTAATATAAGGATTTTATGCTTCTCTCTATAGTTAAACTTTAAGTTGCTTATTTTTTTGCATTTATATCGGCTATTCTAGAAACAAAATGATTCCATGTACTTCATCTATTATGACAAAATTGAAACTGAGCAGCCAGATTGGTGCTGATCCTTAACAGATGCTCAAACTTCATATTGAGTAAGTGAATGAATGAGTAAATGAAACAATGAATTAATGAAAGCAAGTATGAAAGCAAGATGACTAGTAATGAGTGCTGTGTGCCATTATAATGTTATTATGCCTCTCACAGTTATTGTTTGGGCTGCTTTAATTTTGAGGTTCACCTGTGATGCACAACTTTACATTAAATACATGTTATTTTCTAGTTTAATAATTATCTGGATGAAGTCTCCATTTAAAACTTTTGACCCCCATCTACCATCTCTAGTACATATGGATGTGTACAGTTCAGTAAAACCTACACTATAAGGAATGGCAGAAGATAGCTGATGGTATGAAAATGACTGATTCAAGTCTTACATGTGAATGTACTATTTTACTCCTGGAGCATAAAAATAGGTGGTCTGAGTTTTAGAAGAGGGACTGTTGTGATTTTAGCTAATAAATCACTCTTGCTAAAACACACGTATCTCGGTAGTTTGGTAGGGGTTTGCTTTGGTAAACTAAATATAATTTAAAAAGAGCTTTCTGTTAATATATTTTCCACATAGAACCTGCTGAACCTTATAAATGAAGTGGAAGACACAGAGAGGAGACTCATCTCTGGGTGGAAAAAAGCTTGAATAAACCTGGTTGCAAAGCACATGACCACAATCATAATTGTTATTTTTAGAGACTCAATTAAAAATACATAAGAATAAGCATTCTATTTAGATAACATCTGGTGTAAACCCTTTCTGTTACAATAAAGAAGCTGAGATGTACTGAAGTTATATTACTTGCCTCAGATGACACAACTAATTTATTGCGCATACAGTCTACTTAGTCTCTTGATTCTCATTCAGTGCAATTTTTGTACATAATATCACCTCTTAATTTATTATAAAGTAGTGAAGCTATACAATTCATGAAGATGGAGATATTAGAATGGCATAGATTTAGCATTTTCAAGAGCAATGAAGTAACTGTGCTATGCATTTGACACATCAACACTGAGGAATAGGACTGGGGAATTTAAGCAAAATGAAAATGCACAAATTTATGTGACTGAGACTGAAATAATAGTCTATTTATAAAACTATTCAAAAAGGACGTGCCTCAAACTATGTGAACTTATGCTCACCAAAGTCAAATTGTGTGATTTACATTGAGAAAGAAATGGGCTGGTGGAGAAGTGAGACTTCATGTAGAAAATGGAATTTGAAGGGAGAATAATCTTTATATAGTTAGGGAGAGAGGATATCCAATTCTAGAGGGCATGCTGTTGTAAGTGGTCTGTGTAAATGAATCATTGCAATGAAATGAATTTTTGGCAGATAGTAGCCAAGAGTTTGGAGAAGGTAAAATAGGTTTTGAATTGTAGGGACAGGTTAAATTGAACTATGTGATATATTGAGAAGAGCATAACTTGTCAGGTCTCCACAAATTACTAAACTCTATGAGCCATGATGTCCTCTTTAATATAATGGGCATAATGTCCGCAGGATAGTCTTAAGTGAGATAATATTTAAAGTGTTCCAAGAGTCATCCATATAATAGGTGTGCAGTAAATATGCCCCTTATACTTCTTCCATTCTTCCTCTTAATGGTTTCTCTAAAATACATGACCTACAATTCAAAGAAAACTGTGTCATTCATATAACTGATATATACTAATTGCATATGATGAGTGAACCACTATGTTGGTGCTGGGAATATTGTAGAAACAATACAGAACTGTCCAAAATCAGGAGTATGTTCTGTAAAGAACTAAAGAGTGAAAGTAACTGGACCATAGAGCCAGAAAATAAACAACTTTCATCAAATTTTGTATTTTGTCTAAATGAACTAATCTAAGAGTTATTACTTTTTGGAGCGAGATAGTTGATCTTTTAGCAAAAAAAATGATCTGCAGAGAATTACACAAATTCTTAGTCAAGAACTAGCTATGGAGGATGACATAAATACTGGGTTATGTATCCAGAAGGCAATATTTAACAACTGCAAGTAAATGAATTAATCGTATGGATTAATCAACTTTATAGGCACTTAAAGTCTATGAGGTACATCTCTGAGTATTCTTTGGTTGATACAGTTCTACTAAGTCTTGTTTTTTACTCATTAAAAAGTGTGCATAAGGAGGTAAGCATTATGTGAAGGAGAATATGCACCTGGGAACTTGGACATACAAGAAACTTGAACAGAAAAATATTAAGTCAAGTAGATTGGGGTAGTGGGAACAAATTTGGTTGAATTTTAAGGTTTCCATAATTCTGGAAATTAGTTTTCTTTCTCTCTCTAATGATAGTAACAATCAATATTTTATTGTTGATGCTGCCTATTGTATGGGCAAGCATGTTGGCTACATCATAACTGGGTGGCAGTTTAAGGACTTGGATGACACCTGAGGTTTATTGCTATACATGGAACAGTTTCCCTGGGGATTTTGAAATAGTAGCTTCTAGATATTTTCAATCATTCTCACCTATGGCTATTGACGTAGGTTTTTATAAACCATGGACCATTACAGAATCTTCCTCTTTTCTATTTAGAGTAATGGAAATATATGAACTCAATCTCAAGAAACAGTAATTAGGCAATCCTGTCAGAAAGAGTCTTCTTATATCAAAAGGTAAAATTTTAACAAAGGTGTATATGTAACTTACCTTAAAATATGAGAATTAATAATTGTTAGAAAGAAAAATTATAGGAAAGATTTCACTTGAGGAAATCTTAAAATGGCAAGTTTCTTTTGATCCTATTAGTCATTTTCTGGCATTTTTGTGTTAGAGAATTTTTTTCTTGAGTCGCTCAGAGTGAAGCATACCTCTGTGAAGTTGTTTTGCCTGTATTCTGTGTATATATTCTGTATTTTCCAGAAGTTTGCACCGTGATTTTGTGTTTGAGAATCCACTGCAATAGGGCGCTGCTGTGGTAAGAATCTTGCCCTTGATGAAAAGTGATGAGACCACATTTGTTCCTTTTTCACTTTTCATTTAGAAGATGTTAATGCAGGTGCTGTCTTGATTTTTGGCATCTTTTTTCAACTCTGACTCTGTATTTGAAGAATTCAAAGTATAAACTTTTCAATTTTATTGAAAGATTTTGAAATTCAAGTCTAGGAGAGAAACTTGTATCCTGTCTTTCTAGCGTTTAGTTTTTAATTGGGGAAGGACTCAGCTCATCATATAATGTAGCAAATAATGGATGAAATATCCAACTTCATTGTTCTTTTTCTTTTAATCTTGAGATTATGCTTGGTAATAGCTCCTGATCTGGAGCAGGGAGAAGACTATATCCATTTCTTGGTTATAATTTTTCCTGCTTGTGGTTTTCAAGATATATTTTCTCATAATTTTCTTTTCCTTAAAATTGTATATATTTTCTCTTGACTTTCTAGTATCTTTTGCACCGAAAAGAATATGGTTGCTTTCTAGACTGTGGCTACTCACTTTTACTCAATTTACCTTACTGACAACACCATTACAAATAAAAGGGGAAAAGTAGGAATTTCCTGTGTCTTGGTAAAAGTAGTATCTGTTAGATTGCATTATGTAGCAGAAATCTTGAAAGTTCTAGTGACTTAAATTAGAAAGTTGTATTCTCATTCATGCTCCTCATTCATACAGATCAGCCAAGGGTTTGGCTCATTGTTACTCAGGGTGCCATCTTGCTGCAGTTACCACAATCTCGAACATTTCTAGATTTAGTATCAGAGGAAAGAGAGAATTCCAAGAGGTAGTGAATTTGAAATTAAATATTTCATATTGTAAGTTATACATCCACTCACATTCATAACACATTGGGTAGAACTAGTTACATGTTCTTATATAACCAAAGGGGAGGAGAAAGTATAATCCTATCGTATGCCTGGAAGGAGTTGGACTGGAACTGCATTAAGTACTGTAGAAAAAGCTTGCCAGTCTGCCTTTGATCTTAGTTGAAAGCTGTGAATCACAGATGGAGGAATAGGTTTGGTTTTATTCAGCAGTAGTGAAGATGACTGACTTCTGACAATGTTTATTTACCATATAGTCAGTTAAATTATACCACTCCTTGAACAATCTAATTCTGACTCCAAGTACCTGGCATACTTGTAGCTCAGTTCCAGGTGTGGAGGTGGTATGATCCAGTGATGATAAATAAATGTTTTGGAGCTAGAGTCCTGAATTTGAATCCTAAAGTCTGTCGTTTACTGTTGCTATGTTCTTTGAAGAATTATTTCATTATCTGAACATTAGCTACTTTATCTTCAAAGTAAGGATGATTATAATAACAAACACATATACTGTCACCACTTTACCCACCTGACTAAAATGTAAGCTTTATGAGTTTAGGGATTTTTGCTGGCTTTTGTCATTGAGTAAATTCTAAGTTCTTAGAACATTGTCTGATACATAGAAGGTACCTAATAAATAATGTTAAATGAATAAGTATTTGTATAGGATTTATTTTTAGCATCAAATAAAAACATGTGTTTGAAGTACATTACACATATCATGACTGGTAGCTATCTAGGGCTCAATAAATGATAGTTATTATTTTTATAATAATTATTTTAATATTATTACAATTACTATTTTATAAAAATTAAGAGACATGTTGAGGTTTGAAAATAATGGGGGTTTGGAGGTTCAGTTTAATTTTAAATTTAGGAAGTTTATTTCTATCCCGGAGAATTCCCCCAAATATGAAACATTATTATATTAGCATTACTTTATGACTTTGTATAATAAGTTTGTAACTTTTACTGGGGCCTAGACAAACTATTAAAGAATTTATATCTTTGGACTTCTCCAAGGACTGTGAAATCTGTATGTATAGTCTTTAATTCTTCCCACACTTATCTGACTATCCATCAGTCTGTCCGTCTATCTGTCCATCCATCCATCCATACATCCAGCCAGCCATCCATCCATCCACCTCAATAAATATTTGTGAATTATCTATGCAAAGGCATGAAACTTTCCTCTAGGTATTCTTCTCATTATTATTTTATTTTCTGATAGGTTAGCAAATATTTTAATTTCAGTATTGTGCATCATACTAATCAAAGGATTATAGTTCAGATTACACAGGAACCTTTCAGTTATCAGAGGGTAATATTATTTGATTGCAAATAACTGACCACAGAATGATACTGTGTTTGGAACAGCTTTGTGGGTAAACTAACCTGAACTAAAGAACCAGTAAAGATTTTAGCAAAGATGGGGTGTTTATGATGCCATTCTGGCAGCCTCACTTCCAAACAAAAGTCTTGATCTGATTAGCACCACCACTAAATTTTTAGTGGTAGGTGTAGCTCAATGCTCTTTCCTGAGTTTAAGCTTAAGGAATTTGGGAACTGTATTTTTCCTTTTATTCTGAATATTTGTGGATGGTTTGGCACAAATACAAAAAATTTTCTGCTGTATTTATTTATGATACTTCTCTGTTGGGAAACAATAATCTTTCTGCTTCTTAATCTAAATTGAACTGCTGTACCAATAAAACAAGTCACAACATACAAAGTAAATTTTCTCTGTATAAATAATTAACTCTTTAAGATTTATTGGCCTTTCTCTATTTCCCCCTTTCTCCGAGTGGTGTAATCCAAATAAAATGTTGCATTTATTCTCATCTGATAAAATATTCATAAAAGAAGCCACTACCTTTGAATTTGGATTAAGAAACTATGGGGAAAACATTGTTATAAATGTTGACCCTTGTCCAAGTACTACCTCAAGCTTATTAACTGAAACCAACCATCTCAGGGAATCTCCTTTTACTTTATTTTTGCTTTTTGGTTCTTGTTAAAACTTTCATTGGCTTTAAACTTCTACACAATGATTTTGAAACAAAAGTAAATGATTAGCTTGTTTTTTCATCATGTATTGTGATGATAAATGAACCAGGATTTGGCTAGAAAATCTTGAATCATTTGTCTGACTGTTGAAATAATGAAGGCAATCAGAAAGGATGATCCTCCTCTCTTCCTGGTGATTGATTTGCTGCTGTAAAAGTGAGATCTAGATTGCTACTCTGATCTTTTTTGGTTGTTTGGTGTTCTGTGCTATGTAGGAATACAATGTATCTATTTCACTTCTCAGGGCAAACTTCTGGCTGTGTTCCTTGTTTTTTCATGTGTCCTAGGACAAGTAGATACATTTTGACTTTCAAGTAGGAGAGTGGATTCTAGTCAAACTAGAGATTCTGATATCAAGCTAGGAGTGAGTTATCTGTGAGATGAGTTCTGCTGAGAACATTCTAAGAACCCAAAATCCGTATCGATGACTAGAGGTAGCTCTCTGATATTCCTTTTACCCTCTGGAAAAGTTTTAAATGAATGAACAAATAAGCAATTGCTTGATTGATCTCTGAAATCTGTTAATGCTTGGTGAACAAATAAATCTTTGTGTCTTGACTCCTTTTTTTAAATAAATTCCTCTGTGTAGCAATGAAGCCACCTTAACCTCTGAGGGAAAGTCTCTCAGAAATCATTGGATATTAACTGGCTCAAGTCTTCCCAAATACCAATCCAAAAATCACCTCTGGTGATAACATTTTCATTTGATGATGTCACATGCATGTTTATTATTTTTTTAAATTTAATGTTAATTAACAAACTAATATGAAATGTGTTCAGGTTCACCATCAAATATATGACAACATATTCTACACACAGCCTCATTAACAAAGCCCTACACTACTGTCCATTAGACCCTCCTACCACTTACTACCACCTCCAACCCCTTCCCCACTAAACACATGTTTCAATGTAAGGCTGACAACTTATTTTTCTTGAGAAGCTCAACAGTTTATCTTGAGATCATGCCCTTATTTTTTCATGTAAAATGTGCTTTATTTTATAAAATGTTAATGAGAATAAAAAACAGCAAAAAACATTTTATTTTCCTAAATTGTAATTAAAACATGTCATTTCATAAAATTTAAAAGTCTCAGAACCAATGGACTGAGTACTTTAGATCTAGAAGATTCCTCTCTGTTCCAAATCTAGTCAGACTTCTCTCTCCTAATTTCAGAATTGATTGCTTTGGTGAGGATCTAGGTTATCATTTATCGTAGCCTCACCTAGTCAAATGTTATTGGAAAAGTTTATGTTTAGTTTTTAAAAACCAAGAGTATTATGCTATGAGACAAGTCAGTCGGAGATAGATAAATATTACACAATTTCACTCATATGTGGCATATAGAGAAATCAAATAACTAACTAAAACAAAAATATAATTTTAGTCTATGAGAGATGGGTAGAGTGGATAAAAGGGATCAATTTTATGGTGAAGAATAGAGTTGTACTATTAGTGGTGAGCTTCATGTAGTTTATATATTTTATGTGCATTGATTTATAATGATGCACATCTCAGCCTGCATAATGTTGTAATGCAATCTTCAGTATAATTTAAAGAAATACCAAAAAATTGGAGAAGAACATTTTAAACCTGCTAAATTAAAAAAAAAGTGTAAAATTTGGCTAGAACAGCAATATAGCCCAAAGAGGATCTGTACCAACAGGAACTGACATGGCCTTTGCAGTTGAAGTGTCAGCAATTGACTGCCTGGTTGTGGGACAGACACATTTTGGTGTTACCGTCAGGATTTTGAATAATTCTTACTTTCTAGATATAATGTCCTAGTTGAGTCCTTGAGGTTTTCAAAAGAGTTGCCCTTAAGTAGTGACTGAGTATTGTTGGCTGTTGTCTCATTCTACATAAAAATTGATTGTACTTACTGATTAGACTTCATAAACCCTGGAGACAAAAGTAATAATTTTTATGTACTATATATTTTTAAATTATGTGTTGATTGGGGAAATTTTAGGAAACTTAGAAATGAGTGGATAAGAAAATAAAAAGTGTTACCACTCTTATGGCCTAGAAATGGCAATAGTTGGCATATTGTTACACATCCTTTGGGTCTTCATTTTGCATAATTTGTTAACTTAGGGTCATATTATATATAACGTTTTGTAATTGGATCTCTCTTTGTTGTTTAACAACGTATTTCCTTATCTCATCTATCAATGTGATTTTGATGACTGAATAGTTGGATATTTAGTTTCTAATGTTTCACACTTGCAAGTAATGCTTTGATGAACATGCTGTATCCATTCTGATTTTATTTTCTATCAGATGGATTGCTAGAGGTAGAATTACTAGATTAAAGATCATAAATATTTTCAAGTTCAGAAGAAAGATTTCAACCTTTTCTGAAAGAGGATAATAAAAGTAAGATACTGTTTTTCAGATATATAAGTCACAATCCAGATTAAATGTCTTGCTAGAAAACATTCACATTTTCTGTTGGAGATCCTGGGATTCCGAAAAGAGGGAATATGTGGAAAAGAATAAGGAACTAAACTTCATCATCAGAGTAATTGATAGGAATATTCGAAGAGCAGAAAAATATTGACATTTTAGTTTTACAAATGAAGTTGGAAAATGCTGATATAGATGATTGCACTTGGTCATAATAAATATATTTCCACAATTAAGAACTACCCTAGAATAAACAGTTCAACACAGAATTTATTAGTTATTGATGGTATAACATACACCTTACATACACATAAGAACTTTCAGTTTCCATTTGATAACACTTTGTGTTTTACAGAAAATATAAATGACATATTTGTGTTGGTGGAGAGCAGTTGTTAACTCTGAATTTAGTTGAAGAAAGTTTTACAGAAGAGGTAACTGGGAGGAAAATGCATGTCAAATATCAGATTTCATGTAATTTATATCCTACTCTGTTGTGTGATTTTGACCTGCAGTTTTTCTACCTACACCTTAACTGGTGAAACATGATAAGAGTACAACATGCTGAGTAAGCATCAGTCCACCATCCACTGCTCCGATATGCAATCTGATCAGACCTCTGGCCTTGTGAGCTGTAGTCATGGCTTTCAATTAAATTACCAGACTAACATAAATCTGCTTTTGGACTGAATTTAATGTGTTTCAAATACTAAATCACTATTTACCAGTCCTGAATGAGAAGTCATCAAAAAATGTGAGCAGCAATATAAATACTTATATTTAAATAAAGGTAGAGCCAAATTTAAATCAAAGTACATCTTTATGAGAAAAATATGTAAAAAATATAGTTCAAAATGCAAGGGAAAATTATCACACATTTAACTACCTTTATTTTGGGCATGTATGAATGTCAAAACTAAATTTAGAGTCTAATTGACCCAAACTCCTCTCAAATATCATCTCTGCTTGAAGCTCTCCTGGATCACTAGGAATAGGTAGTCACCCACTTCTTCATTACTATCCTGCACATGGCTCTATTAGCACTTATCTTTTGGTTGCTTGTTTCTGTAAGTTCCTTTTCAATTAGACTGTGGATTTGGCCAGGGCTGACTCGAGTCTCAGTTATAGCTATTTTCAAGATCCTTAGTACCAATAGTATTTAAAATGTGCTTAATGAATGCATGTTGCATTCATTACAGAGGCTGGTGATATAGTAAACTATCAAAAAAGCTAACTGCAACTAAATTTCAAAACTATTCCATGACTATTTATTTTTCTTTCATTTTTTACCTATGTTCAAATATGGCAGGTTTGATATGCCTCAACATTTCTGTAAGGAACATTCCAATGTATGGATCCATGTCTGAGAATGAGGAAGGAAAATAACATTAAAACTATGTAGTGGATTCTCTTTGTGTACATTACATTTTTCTAGTCCCATAGGATATATAAAATAAAGGACTACCCTTAAGGAGTGGAGTACCTGAAAGAAAAACCTACATAGCATTTTGCAAATGGTGTTCAGAGACTACTTTTATCTGATAATCAGATGACCATCATTATACATATCCTAGACCCTAGACCCCAGGGATGCAGAAAGATAGAGTATGGGAATATCCAATAAACTCTTAATCTACCTTCTTCCTGAAGTGGTATATGTCACTTTTCTTAACAGCTCATTGGCTAAAAGTGTCATAGGACTTAACCTGACTACAAGGCAGAACAGAAAATCTTCCTACAAAAATTCTTCTATAGAAAATCCTTTTCTGCAAAGAAAAGCAAGTCCTGAAATTGGTGAGCACTAATAACTTCAAAGACTAAAACTGATAAGAAATTTTTAAATAAGTTTAAAATTTTAACTGCAAAGTAATAACTACTTGTTAAAAATTCAAACAGTATAAAAGAATATAAAGTGATTAATAAAATCTGTCCCCCTAATCCAAGTATCTCCAATATAGCCCACTTTTAACAGTTTTTATGTATCGTTTTGAAATGTTCTGCTTTTTTTCTCTCTCTCTCTCTGTAAACATATTTACTTATGTATGTATGCATATTATATACATACATTGTGTAAAAGCATAGCATAGATGATACTAAAATAGGATTATAGCATATATTACAGATTTTTGTATGTGGAATATTCTTTATTCAAATGTCCTAGTATGAGTTTCTAGAAAGCTGCTTTCTTTTCCTATAAACATATATGATCTGTAATTACTTTTTATGACTTCAAGCTTCAGTGTTTTACCTCTGTAAAAATAACGCTATGTAGAGAGAGTGTTTGATCTAATGGTGATGATGTTGATGATGAATTGGAGAAGAAAGATGCTAGTAATTTATTAGTCAACTGTTATTGCTAATGGCTAGGCTGTGTGCTAAGCTCTTTTTGGATAGTTATCTCTTTTAATCCTAAAAGCTCTAGGAAACATGAGATAGAAGCTATCATTATCATCATTTCACAGAGGAGGAAACTGAGGCATAGTATAAGTTAAGAAACATGCTGGAAATCACATAGCAAGGAAGTGTCAGAATCAGGATATGACTTAGTCCTTTCTGGATCCTGAGCCTATGCTCAAAACACTGAGGTATGTTGCTTTTCTATGGTATAAGACTTTACATTTTGACATATAATTCAAAGTTGCTTTTTGAAACTTTAACACCATATTAATTAAAAGTTCCAGCTATAGTGAAGAGTGGCTGTTTCCCCACACTTTCATTAGTCTTGAGTTGGTTTAAACTTTACCATCTTGACATGAGAAAAATTCTAATGTTAAATACTGAGATGACATGTGAGGACCTCCAAAGCTATGAACTGGAAGGTGAAAAAAAGCAAGAAAGATGTTAGATATTTCTGGGAAATGATACTTCTTTTGCAAGAATCTCTTGCATTTCTACTGTCTAAGAGGAAGGACTTGATCATCAAGATGATTAATTTGTCTTTCTCTTTCCCAATTGTGCATTGGCTTCTCATTTGAAACAGAGTTCCTTTCCAATGTCACCATCAATTCAACCCTGACATTTATAGCACTTTTTCTTTGGAGGGTTTTGTGCAAGGAGTAAGAAGAAGCATTTCTGGTGTCTGGTGGGGTGTTAATTATAAGAGTGGATATTCAAGGTGATGTGTTGCAGTGTGTTATGGTTGTGTGTGAAAAGCAATATGACAGAGGTGTTCATATGATTTTTAGTTCCCTTTGTGTGTACATGTGTGTGTAGGGGCTATGGAGAAAGGCTCTAGAGAGTAAGACCATGTTAAACACCTATCTTTGATCTATGAGTAAGGGTAGGCTAGACCTGTTGGTAAAGACCTATGTCTAAGTGTTGTACTTTACACAACAGTGGTTTATTGAACATATCTTACATACTATGCTAAGCACCAGAAATATGAGAAACAAGGGAGATATTGTCCCTATCCTCATAGAGCTTATAGTTTGCATGAGAGACTAAAAATAATTAAATTTTACAACTAAATCTCAGCTGAGTCAAGGGATAAGCTTGGGTCATATGTTATTAAAAGAACACATGACTAGTCATGAATGTCTTCCCTGAAAGATAATTCTATCCTTAATAATTCAATTCTATCCTTCACCCTGTAATTGATCACTTTCACCTGATTCATGACTCCCCTTTCCTTTCTGGCAACACTAATTTGGTCATATAGACTATCATTTTAATTTAATTTAACTTTTTTTTGTATACTACTTGTGAGTGAAAGCACATAGTATTTGTCTTTAGGAAATTTCTCAATGAAAACGTCCAGTTTAGACAAGAAGAAAATGGGGGTGTGGTGGGGAGTACTTTATTTAATCATCTGAGAGATAATTCCAGGTAAAGGAACACATTTAATGTAGTGGTAGTAGTGTCTGGTCTGTTCTAGGAAGGTGCTGTGGTCAGTATACCTAGAACACAGCTAAGAGGGAATAAGCAGAGTTCAAAGAGGTAATGGGTTTGGGTTGGTGGGGTGAAGGCAGATAGCATAGATCATAGCAAGGACTATGACTTTTCCTCTGTGTAATATCAAAAACCATAGGTAGGTTCAGTTAGAATGGCAGAATGTAGCTTATGACTGAAGTTCTTTCTACTCTTTTCAGACTAAAGTACAGATGGGTAAAAATACTTGTTAAAACATATTCAAGCAATTCTTATAAGAATTAGTTGTGACTTGGATCAAGATGTGATGAAGTGATCAAGAAGTGATGAAAAGTAAAGGACTATAGACATATTTTGAAGGTAGAATCAATAGGATTTACTAATTAATTAGATATGGGGTATGAGGGACAGAAACTTAATGATGAACCAAAGTCTTGGTTTAAATAACAGACACTGAGATTGTCCTTAACTGCTATTTCTTTCCTTTCTTCCTTCCTTCCTCCCTCCCCTCCTTCCTTCCCTCCCTCCTTCCTTCCTTCCTTCCTTCCTTCATGTACAGACAGTCATGAAGATGAGCAGAAAAAGGCAGACAAGAAGAGCGAGAAGGAAAAAACTATTTCATTTAGCTGTTTATCTCGGTTGTTCTCACCAGTCTCAGGACATGAATCTGGGACCTTAGGATGTATGTGGATTTCACCCAACCCCTATTCCAGTAGGGTGCAGCTATTTATTTAACAAATACTTTTTTACATCAATTTTTTTGCCAGGAGTTGGGGCTACAGAGAAGTGTAAGATTTGGTCCTTTTCCTAAATTAACTTGTAGCTTGGAGGGCATATTTATGTATAATGAGAAGTACTATTACAGAAGGATATGGAATAATACTTTTATGGAAATATCCAAGCTTTGAGATTAGAGAATGTAAAATGATGCATTGCCAGGTGAGCAGGGCTGTATATTTTTCCTTTGCTATTCAATTCTGCAATTTTATTTTATTGATATTCTTATTTTCCTTTATGAATCAGGGGCTTAACTACTAAGAGACTGCAGAGTAATGTATCATAAGACTCTTCATTGCTTGACTTGAATTTCCTTTAGGACTTGCAAAATCTTGGGTCATGGGATTCCAACCTAAGATTAAAAACAAAAAAAAAAAAGTTGAGTTTCTGTTCCTTGTTTGTAATTCTCCTAAACATGATTATTTAGCTTCTTCTCTAAGTGCCGTGACAAAGCAAAGTTTCTTTTTTTTTTTCAACAGGGGAACCTATGTACAAATTGAATGAGTTTTACATAGCCTTCATATCCAGGTACTTGAGAAGGAGCAAAACTTCTTTTAGTAATATTTAGGAAAGAATAGTTCAAGGAGAATTTTATTAATGGAATAGAACTGAAGAGACGTGTATATGTTGTGGTTTTATTAAGGTGGTGTCATCACCTACATTAATCCCATGGAGCATTTACTTATTTCCACAGAAATTTATTTTTCTAGTTTCGATATAGACCAGTGATTCAACAAGGTTCAGTAGACTTGACTCTTGGTTGCTGTAGGATGATTACAACCTTCTCAATTTTTGTAGCAACATACTCCTTGAAATAGAATATTCAGATTTCTACCTTTGAATTTATTTAAATGTAGCAATTGCTCCAGGTTCACAAAGGACAGTATGTATACTGTCTGAGGAGTCTAAGAGTATCTCGTTTTTAAGCTGTTTCAGGGTCTTCGTATTTTTACCATCAGACAACAGAGAAAATAAAGAAAAAATATGGGGAAAAATAAAATGAGCATGCAATATTAGTTCATTTGTTTGTATAATCATTGCCTTTTAAGTGCCCTGTCAATAGAGGCGTCATTTTGCACTTGGCTGGTTTGTGAGGGCCAGTGTTAGAATTCTGCTTGGTGTAGGTTAAGAGGAGACTTCACCCCACTATGTTTGTATTTAGGGAAGTGTGAATTTGCTTCAGGGTTCCACCACCATCATGGAGCACACACCCCTGCAGCTACCAAGAATTATAGAAGTAGTGGCTTAATGTTCTTCCTATCCAAAGTTCTCCTTCCATCATCTGTAAACCAGATCATGTTGCCCTGATTATTTTTTTAAAATAATTGTCTTGATTTAAAACCTTCTACTTTTTATATCCAATTAAAAATTTTAGGTGAATTCAGAAGGATGTATTTGGCCTAGTTCAATAAAAAAAATATTAAGCCTCACTGTGTGCCAGGTACTATACTTGGATGTTAAGTAACAAAGATGACTGAGGAATAATTTGTACTCTTCTGGAGCTCATGATCAGTGGAGAATATTGGTATGTCATAATAACCATGGTCATGAAAGTCACCATGTTTTGAGCATTTATTTGTGCTAGACACAAATTATTTTTAGTTCCTTCAATATTAATGCAAGCACACATTTATTCTCCACATTAAGTAGGTGAGAAAACTGAGGTTGAGTTAGGTCTAGTCACTTAGGGCTTACTACTTAGATTGTTATGTTTCATGCGTTGTGCTCATACTATTATGACATATTACCTACTAGTGGAAGAAAGTCCACACCTTCAGAGAAATGCAAAATGTTTGATGTGTCCTGTCCATGTTGATATCATTAATTAGGAATAGCATTTCTACAGAGTACCCTCATTGTATTTTTTTGTTTCTTTAATAAGGAAAAAATTAGAATTAGTTTCTAGAAAAAAATGAGATATAAAGGTGAAATAACATTATGTAATTTTAGCAAGGACACAGTATTTCCACAAGAATGCTGTATTCTCCAGGGATGTCATATTGGGTGGACTATGTTTAGTTCAGTGATATTTATCCCTGTTCAAAATGTTATTTGCCTCCTTTTGTGTTCTGACATTTTCTTCAGATTCACTTTTTAAAATTTTCTCTTCTTATTTATTGATCAAATTTATTTTTATCAAAAATAGACTTGATCAATTTATCAGCAGATTGGCTCTGGATAAAATGTGGCTGTTTGCAAAAATCAAGCCCACCTTCTAAAGAAGGCAGTTTGCCACATTCCACATTCAAAACACTGTGAGGAAGGTTTTGATGGCAACTCCACAAACATTTCTTGAATAATCAATAGATTCAATGTATAATTTTCTAAGGCCACTACTGAGAAGTGAACAATACTTATTACTTCGAGCTCTTCTGAATGAAAGTTTAGTTTATAGTCACATTCAGGTAGATTCACTACAATGAAGTCACCCCTGGAATAGTTCTGCTTCATGTGTGAGTGTTTTCTTTTCAGCTTCACCTCTCTGAGTCCTTGTCTGTGAAGAACAGTACAGCCATTTCAGGAAGCACCCTTCACAGGATCAGAAGTCGATGAAAGGAAAAAAAAGAAAGTAACAGGGAGTCAACCGGAGTGAGAGCAAGAGTGGGAGCCAGAGAAACCATCGGAATGAGGAAATGGTTCCTTTTGTTATCAGAAACAGGAGCAAAGTAACAATGGCTGAAATTCACCTCCCCACGGGCAGTGAATCATCAGAATAACCGGGGAAAACAAGGTTGTGCAACCTTGACCAGCATGTGTCACCGGCTGGTGGAATTTTTAGAAAGGCAGCAGTTTGGGTTCATCACTGCGGTTCGTGATTGCACACACCTGTTTGGGGTATGGATTTTGCAACCCCCCAAAAAGGGGAAACTGAACTCACTGCTCCTCCTGAGCTGTGCAAAAAAGCAGAAAACCACAGCTGCGCGAGCAGTTAACAGATATCAGTAAAATACCCATGTTACATAATTAAGGATAACGTTCTTGAAGCATATGGGCCGGAGGTATTATACTCTCATTAAAACTTTAGGTAGGAAACAATTTAGCATATTCTCCTACATTTCTAGGGGTTGAATTCTATAATAAATGTTTGTAATTAGGCATGCTCTAAACAGTTTATTAAATAATACATGAAGAAAATGGTTGATGAAATATGGACAGCTCTGTGTGTTGTGTACAATGACACAGAGACATCAAGATGAGACATAAAAGATTTCTTCTCGTTGACTCGTTAACTAGTCACTCTGGGCAGCTTAAGTAAGACTGGAAGAGGTTTCATTAGTCAGAGAAGACTGTAATCTTAAAGAAATAGGAATTGATGGCTCTGTTAGGTATTTTTTTTTCTTTCTTTCCTTTTCTTTTTAAATACATTATATGTAGCAGTCTTCCTCGAATGGCTCCTTCTGCATAGGAAGAAGTGCTTTTGACCCGAGTAATGTAAAACTCTTATGCACTTTACTCAGGCAAGCATAGGTCAAATGGATAGGGGGTTAACAGGGATGGGGACAGCCAAAGAAGACCTAAGTTGACATTACAAAAAGTATACCTTGGCCAGCAGGTGCTGTAAGGGAGAGAAATCTCTTGAGAATTACGAAGGCAGGTGTTTGCTCCCTGGAGAAGTGGTAGGAAACATGCCCCTGAGATGTTATTAGACACAGGAAAGAAATTCTTTCAGTTCTGTAGGCCTGATTGATATCCAAGTTAGGTGATTTATGGTCAACAATTCTTTTCTGAATGAAAGAGTCTGTGATCTATGGAAAAGAAACACAAATGATCCTGGGAAGTCTTTAAGGGAAGGATGATCACCTTCTGAAATCATCAAGATCAACTGGGTATTTCATTTTATAATACACACAAATAAAAAAATCTGGTAACAGAATAATCCTGAAATTTGGAATGCCTTCGAGAATATACTTGGGAAACTGGGCAAGGTTAACATAACTTTTACTGATTTGTCTGCTTAGTAGGTAAATGGGGCTGCCAGTCAAGTCATTTGCACCTTCAATAAATCACCACTAGATGTTTCATTTTAAAATTGGCACTGACTTGGGGGAGGTAAGAGATTGTCAATTTGCTCTTATTTTGAGGCCAGGCAAAATCATAGCACACAGAGGACACCTGGAAACTTCAACCCACAAGGAGAAGCACGGCTCAGGTCCCTACAGCTCTATTTTGCATGCTTGGAGAGTGCAAAGCTATATCAGCATCTCAGAATCCTGACCAGAAAGATTCTGGCTGACTGGCACAGACTGGAGACATCCTTTTTAGAAATCACACTGGTTCTTGAATGATGATATCTATGATATCATGGGAAGGGTATCATAGAATAGATCTAAGAAAGAAAACTTAGTGTTTTACTTTTCTCTGATGCTGACGATGGAAAGCCCAGGTCTAACATACAACCAATGCATTTCAAGATTCACCTTAATATCAAAGAATTGGGCAGCTCTCAATTTTTTTCTACTTTATTTTACTTGGAAGTTTACTTTTAAAATCTGTGAAAAATTGACTTATAGTTTTGAGAGAAAAAAACATACTGAAATAAAGGATCACACACCCACTGTCTTCATGTGAGCAATGTCAAATGTTCTTTCTTTGAAAAATCAGTGTAATGAAAAACTGATAAAACAGAGACATGGTAAAGGTTGCATTGAATTTTTATAGCTACTCTAATAGAGTTGAGATAAATTCATCCCTTCATCTGTTTCCTGATTCCCTGAATATTCTTCAAAGTTTTGCAACATCCTGAACATTTTTTTTGGATTTGAGTATATCAATTTTGAAAATATAAAAACTAAAGTGTCAGGATAATTACAGTACAAAAACATTAATATACCAAATTACCAACCTTTCTTTTCTATTCATGTGTCATATTTATCAATCCCAATTGTGTTGCATTTTTTGTACCATGCAAATTATTAGTAAGAATCTGGTCAAGATAGAGATGTATTGAATTTAATGCTGACCTCATGAATAATTCAATTTTTTCACTTTCTGGAAATACCTAGTTTGCAGTTAATGCTACAGATACTTGAATTGGGTTCATCTTATTATAAGAGATATTTTCCCCTCTCTCCAGTTTTTATATGTGTGTGTATATATATATATATATATACATATATATACATATGTGTGTGTGTGTATGCGCATGTGTGTGTCTGTAATTCTGATGACATTATTTACCAAAAAAAGTAAGAAAAATATAAGGTCCAATTATCTGCTTGGTAAAGTCATTTTAGGTGATATAAAATGTCAGGAGCCAGAAATGAAAGCACTCCAATGATGCCCTGAAGTTACTGCAATTTTTTTCCTGCTATTTTGGACATTTGGGATATTTAAAGGTTTGTAGATCATTACTTCTAAACCCCTGGAACATCAATATCTGACCTAACAGGATTTTTCTTTCTTTTAAATTATATGATGTTAGATTATTTACCAAATATTTGCCCAAATTCTGTTATAAATGCAATGGGATCTGCCTTAGACCACAATGTCTTACACACTGCCTGCTACTAAATGACAACATTTATAAAATGGAAAAGAAAAATGTAAAATTCTCCAAAGCAGTCACTTAAAAAAAAAATCCCACAATTTTGCCAGTAGTCAATGCCTGTATTAAATGTCATGCCAGAAAATCTTTACTCTAAAAGATCAAGATGCAGCATATATATAACTAAGAAAGAAAAAGAGTCTCAACTTTTTTTTTTTTTTGTAGCCTCCAAAATAATGCCAGCAATTAGCAGGTGTTTATATTTTTCCTTTTTATTTGCCCACAGGTATTCATTTAACAGTATATTTTGTGGACTGTCATGTAAAGATTTTCATCTTGGTGTTTGTTGCTAACATTTGTTTGGATTTAATATACACATTAATTTGGAATGAAATTTCCTGATCTGGATTTATCACACTTGAGGGTCCTAAAAGCTAGTATGTGAGTATTTTCCACATTCTAGGTTTTCCAGCTAATCTGTTCATTTAAAGGCAGTTAAGTTTCTAGTATTTATATTTTCTCATCCTGCTTGAGAATTTCGTGATATATATGGCATGTGTCTATGTGTGTGTATGTGTCAGCATTTTGTGTGTGAAGAAAGTGTTAACTCACTTTGTGGAGATCATAGTTCTAATTTTTTTCCCCACAGTTTTGTTAAAAATAATCCCTTTCTTCATTCGAAGTTTTGAAGTGGGTACTATAGCTTGTTAAAACTATGAAGATGAGATTTATTGGGGATAAAGATGACTCAGGGAAAATAACACATATTTTAAAAGGTATCTTATTCTCCATGAATATACAATGTATTCATTAAAGTTTATCGAATTTGTTGAACATAAAAGGGCACATGCATACACATACGTTCTCTCACTTGTCACTCTATCACTCAAGTAAAAATAGTCTCTGAGGGAAAGGGTTGAAAAGCTGGTGCCAACTTCCCCAACATACCCAAGAATTTCTTTATTTAGAAACTCCCATGTGCTATTTTTTTTTTTTTTAATCTCTGGAATCTCAGGGATTTTCCCATCCCTCTACATGCTTGAGACGTTTCAGGGCATGGTAACCCCACTCTTGGAATCCTCTAGCTCTTGTGTTTTATTTTTGAAATGTGGGTAGCATTAGTATACAGGGAAGTGACTGTTCTATGACAAAGGATGGTGAGATTCCCAGTGTGCATAGCAATACCTCTGAAGATCATTGTCAAGTAAAGAAGTCAATACCACGAGCCATCGACACCACTTTTAAGGGGCCCTGGAAAAATCACAGCTTTAGGAGAAGGAAGGAAGAGTCATGCATTGCAACCTCTGTAGTATACTTTATAAAATTCTTGAATGTTCATTAGGAAACTGTTGATCTTTGCCAAAAGCTCAAGATATGACACATATCTAGTCTTCTCTTTTCAAATTGTAATAGAAAAGAGTGGACCTTAACTTTGGTAACACATTTGCTTTCAACACAAGTAACAGCAACTGACTCCTTTTGGACTGGAATATACTAATCTGGAGCAATTATTCTTGTATTGATGCCCTTCTATTATATGGGTGAAACTGTTAACATATATCTAAAAATCATATCATATTTGAATATTGTTTCTGAGATAAACACACTACTGCCTTTACATTAAAGTACAATGTGCAATTGCAGAAAACTCCTTTTCACTTATGAACGTCTGAGTCTGAGAATCACACAAACCACACTTTTGTTTGACTCCAAAATGTGGGTGCCAAATGAATCTACTGCACTAGGCTTATGAACACTACTGCAACTGTGCAGCCACTATTCCTCTACTGGGAGAATTGTTTCGGCAGATAAACCATCTGGCTTGAAACACAGCCCTCTTTGAAAATATTCCCCATTATGTTAGCTCTGAAACAATGTGTACAACTATGCTCCAGTGGAGGACAAGTTAACAGAAATTCAATGTCAAACAATATCTTCTCTGTAATCTTTTGCTAAATGTAAAAAGGAGGTAATCAAAATGCAAGATTTTAATTCTTTAAAGAGTCATTGTAAATGTGGCATAAGATGAGGAAATATTAATAAGTAACTATATTAGAAGAATGTTAAAATTGTGACTTTTTCCTTTAAGGATCACCCATGGAAAATGTGACTCCTTTTGCGCTACGTATCATAAAGGTATCATATTAGTGCTTTGTGTTCTGAATATACTTTTTATTCTTTTCAAGTATGAATTGATTACATATGGTGGAAGAATTGTTACAAGTCAGTATTTGTAGCTAGGAATCTTGACATGAAGTTGGGTGACTCAATGTGACTGTGAGATAAAGATGCTTGGAAAAGCTAAAACAAATGATAATCTGGTAGGAAAAAATTAGTATTTGGTAGGAATAGGTAATATAGAGAAAATTTGATAGATATTTAAGAATCCATGCCAACAGTGTTGTTATTATGGAAGAAAGTGAGGAGGGGAAAGGGCTATTTTTAAAAACTCATCTGTGTTTTAATCATTTAGAGTAACATGAAAAGAGAAGACTTGAGTGACTTCATAGGAAAATTGTAAACACGTTAAGCACATCTGAGTCTGTGACAACAGAAAATTTTATGGCGGATGAGTTTGAACCATTGGTTGGGAGTCAACATCATATTGCTGAAATGAAATTAAATTGAGCTAAGCCCTATTAATTATGACAATGTAATTATATATAGAGAGGACATTTTAGGGAACAGAGTCACCTGGTCATTTGAAAGGAAGAATTGATATAATATGATAATTCCTGTGAGGTTAAATGAAAATGATACATAGAAATATTATTTACTTTATCAAATAATTGCCTTTAGACTAAAGATATTCAGTTATTTAACATTTTTTTTCTAAATGTGATCTAATTTTGGCTACTTTGCCCTTACTTCTATGTTTTTCTTTCACCACTCTGGCTTTAGTTTTACAAACAAGCATGTGTCAGCACAAGTCTCAACTTGAGATTTACAAGGAATCACTTTTTTTTTTTTTTTTTTTCTGGTACTTTTACAGATGAAAGAACTCAAACCTATAGAGTTTACTTGGCTTTTTCTCTTATTTCATAATTTTAATATACTAGGTAACTACAAATATGTATTAATCAAAAGCTTTACACATGTCCCACATCCAAGGTGATTTCTGAGTATAGGTTTCCCCTAATACTTGAAAGCAGAGCATTCTAAGTCAAAATTGTGTAAAGAAGCAATCACCATCAATTTATATGGAAAAAAATCTGAGAGTTTCCGAGCCCCCAAATAAACTACCAGATCATACCACATGACACAGAAAATGTAAAGTAACACTTAACATCTTGTAAAAGCAGGAATATGATGCATTGCCCATTCCAGTAGTCCCAGGGAAGGAACCAGTGGTACCAGGGATGACTGCTGCCTCTAGAATGGCTCCTGTAAAATAAAGGCAGCGCTCTGTCAATACTGTGTATGTTTTTCATATTTTGTCATCAAAGAGAAAACTCCTCTTGAAATTTTCTACAGTTAGAGAAAACAGGTACTAATGTAGGTATTCTGTAAAAGTAAAGTGATGTAACTCAAGCCTGCAAAAAGCAGGGATGCCTGTAGTGGTTTAGAATAAAGAGGCTGGTAAACCACCAATTGACCAAAAGACTCAGGAAGGTCTTCGTAGAGCTCCAACTATAAGTTGTTATAATACAGGTAGGAGGTAGGCATCTGTCCCTAAGTGGGAGGAAGTTTCTTTTAAGGGTTAAAATGGAAA
>RJWH01000033.1:164668-241684 GCA_004363575.1 Solenodon paradoxus
GGGAGGGGGGAGAGGGGAGAGAAGGGGGAGAGGAGGGGGAGAGGAGAGAGGAGAGGGAGAGGAGATATCCCTTCTATTATGTTGGAGAATATACTACTACACTGTCTTTAAAGCACTGGTATTTTCTTAGTCCAATCAGGCTCATTAGCTCAAGCAGGCTCTCTATTATAAAGTTATAGTGTGTCTATGTTTGTGACTAGGAAGTGAATTCTCGATTATACCTCTAGCAGGAAAGGAACAATCAGCAAATTAATGTATTGGACTTCTATGAGGTCTTCTTTGGTAAAGGTTAATTATCACTCTAATGCTATAAGATCTGCTGCTGTGAGGAGAGTACTTAACACATAAGCTTCTGTTTTCATTTTCTGTTTTTTTTTTTCTCTCCGGTGACAGAGAAACAGTGCCACATGATAAAGACAAATCTTTATTAGAGAGAAATTGAGGCATTGTTAAAAGTTAACTGGCCTCTTGATTTTTTTTTCTCCCTAATCCTTCACCTGTAATGTTACAGATTGGTGATGTCTCTCTGTGTGTATGTGTGTGTGTACGTACATGTGTATTAAAGTGCCAAATCACAGAATGTGACTCATCTCAAGGATGGTCAGACTTTGAGGATATGCACCAAAAACTGGACTCTGTTTTGGGTTAGTATTTTAAGTGAAAAAGATTTTAGTACTAAAAAGTTTTGCCCAATGCTCACAGTCCTAAGAATGGGATTCTGAGGAAATATGAGGAATTCTTGTCCCCATGGAACTAGGTAAGGGATGTTACCTGCTGTGGTAAATGATTTACTGCCTTGCTATTTTATGCAGTTCTTCAGGTAGACTGTGTTCTGACCTCTTCTTAACTAGACCAAGAAAATAAATGCAACAGGACCAGGTAGGTTTCCTCCTTGTCTTACAAAACAAAACAAAACATTCCAAAGCAGGCTTTAGAATTTAATGGTCATCACTTTTTACCCAAATAAGTGAAGCAGTATTTGAGGCTTAAAAAAGTAAGAGTAGAAAAGTCGCCCACTGACTACACTGAGGTGTGTGAGCAGCCCCAGCTGGCGGCAGGTAAAGTAGATTAATAACTGGCCATTCCTAAGAAGTTTGGGCTCTTACTGTCAGAGGGTAATAATTAATGATCAAATGTTAATGGAGATACTGGGCTGTTGATGTCATTAATTCAACTCAGTGGAGCCAGTTCTGCCCAGGACCTGCCACAGCTGTCACTGCATTTGCTTAATTATTCCAGTGCCTTCGGGCCCTTTTTCTTTCATTTTTTTTCTTTACCCTTTTCCCCCCTACTAACTATAGGACATTATGTTTTCACTGACGCAGAATTATGAAGTGTCCTGCTTTCTGGGCAGTGCCAGGCCAAAAATACGTGAAAACCCAAAGGCCACAAAGAAGACCATAATTTTTAACTTAGATGAAAAGATGGAAAATGCAGAGGAAAGGCCATCTTTAAATAGCCTGATTGTGCCGATATAATTTTTTGGGTTCTTTAAGGATTTGGATGGCAAATGTGAACTCTGAGCTGTGTAAAATGTCAAAGTGCTCACCCTCTCCCACAATCAAACAAAGAGAAAATAGAAAAAGTGGCACAAGAGTGTTGGTAAAACAGAATGCCATAGAATCATTCAAGGAAGAGGGAACTAGAAAGTTAGCTTTGTGGGGCAAATGAGGCAAGGAATAATATGGTGAGGGAAATGCCAGTACAATTAAAATTCAGCTGTGGGAGTGTA
This sequence comes from Solenodon paradoxus, assembly GCA_004363575.1. Classification (NCBI taxonomy): domain Eukaryota; kingdom Metazoa; phylum Chordata; class Mammalia; order Eulipotyphla; family Solenodontidae; genus Solenodon; species Solenodon paradoxus. The sequence goes on from RJWH01000033.1 coordinate 166,401, forward strand.
TGAATTTGCCTGCTGTGCTTTCAGAACTTGGCATTTCTTTAGTTTTGTGTCTCTTATCTCTTGTATTGCCTTAAGTTTAAACCATTCTTTGTTAATACTATTTGGATCTTTCTTGCCTGGCCTAATAGTCATCATATTTTTCACTTGACTATTTCTAATTAAAATGGGTGTTTATTTGGTTTTTAAAAGACCTTTTAAGCTGTATAATTGAACAAAACTAGCTTCTTGGATTTTAGCTATACATTTCTAGTCATGATGAGTGTTATGAGGTCAAGTTAGTCCGATGTGCCTTTTGCCTCATTGCTGGAATGCTGCTTGACTCCCTTCCAAACTGAAATGCTTAAAAAAAAAAGCGAGACACTACAACAATTTTAAATCTCTAGGCTGCACATGGTGATTTAAAATAGTTGAAGCTCTTAACATTTTTTATGCCCTCAATTTTGGAAGTGATCTGTTCTGAGCATGTGCAGCACCCATTGATTTAAATGACGAGAGCCCCTCAAATTTATGTTGTGTTTTAGTTAGAGAGTGATATGCAAGATGAACTTTGACAACTAATGGTAATTTAAAATGATCACTACACTCAGATATAGAGGTGATAATAATTCTGGACACTTGTATAGACTTTTTTTTTTTTAACTCAGTTGAAATGATTTTAGATTCAAAAGATGTTATTAACCTACCAGAAGAAGCATTTAAGTAGCCATTTCAAATGCACCATAACAAAATTTTGCTTTCACTGCCATAGTTCCCATTGATGATCTAAATATGATGATAGTAAAGCCAAATGTTCAAATTTGGCAAGGAAAAGAAATGTTCTTTTCTAGCCCATGCATGAATAGAAATGTATTCATTCAGTAAAGACACCTGATGCTCTGTGGTGGCAATGTGTAGTGTAAATTAAATGGTAGTGCTTTTGCTTAAGTATCAGGGGCTTTTTGAACTATTGCATAGGTGATTACTTCCAATATGTGGCCAAATTCTTTTTTTATTAAATATTTCAAAGTGCTTTTATTAAAATTTATTTAGCTTAAAAGTCCATAATATATAATCTTTGAGATGAAAGATATGATTTCATTTTTAAGCTCTCTTTTTTTCTTTGACTATTTGGAATTTGAACCAAAGGTGAAGGTACATAGTTATAAAATATGCAAGATGAAATTCTCAAATGATTTACTTGGTCACTTGATGGTCATTTGACATTCCTCAGATCTTTTACCAAAGGATTTTCTCTAGGCAGGGACATTTACAGTTTTGCTGAATTCCCTGATGCCAAGATAGAATCTTAGAAAGATATAAGGTAGATTTATGGTTCAAACAATAACATATGAGAAGAAATCCAGTCATTAAGAAGTCAGCTAAAGTTCTTAACATGTTTTATTTGTACTATTGAGAGACACATGAATGCTTTTACATGATTTAAATGAAAGTGACAAAGGTGAAATTCCAGCATATTTTTCAGTCACTTCCCCTCCTCAGCAAATGTTTTCATTTTGATAAAAATTAGGATAAGTTGATTATGGATTTGATATTTTTTTAACCAAAACCTAGAGTTGGAGTTAGAAATATTCTGGCACATGAAAACTTTGATCTTAAAAACTAGCTTTATAAATCTCCATATTTTTATAAATCCTAATAATAGAAAATATGTTATATTTGGGAGTTCTGTAACCCTAGGGATTTAAGGCCCTGAACTATGTAAAGTCCTATATTAGGTATAGTAATTAACCTTTGTCCTCAAATTTATTATTAGTTTTTAATGTTTGAAACATTTTCTTGTGTTGATATATTTTTAGTCCCTACTATTACATTGCTTTTTTTGTGATTAATTTTGACAGGCAGAAAAAAGTTAGCAAAGTTTATTTAATAGTTTGTGGCTGTGCTAAATTAAGAATGTGTCAGTGGGCTAGTATTATGCTATGAAGAATTGAATTAAATTTTCTTTAGGTTACAGAATCAGTGCAATTATATCAAGATAGCCTTTGTTGAACACAATGTGAATGCCTAAAAATTGCCTAATTCCAAAGCATGGTTACACCAAAATATATGTCTTGTTTTTAGCCATGTCAGTTTATAAGTCCCTATGAATTTGAAAGGATATTTGGAAAAACAGAAGTTCTGTGTGTGATTAAAATTTAAATGTTACAGTAGTGTTAGTTCAATAAAATAATTCAACTAAACATCTGATATGTATTGATTCATATTTTAAAATAAAGAATGTTCTTCTTCCACATTTTATCATTGACTGCAGGAATAGCTGGTATTGTTTCTGAAACAATACAAACATTAGTTACCATTTGAAAATAATACAGAATATACAACTCTTGACCTTGAGAGATTAGTAACGTAGTTTTTGAGGTTAAAACTCTTTATCCTTTTCAACTGTTTTGCACTCTTAGAGAATGATCAGTTTAGAAAATCTTTCATATCACATTCGAAATAAATCCCAGAAGAAAAAAGAGACAATTAAAAGAAATGAACCATAAAAACTGAAGAATGATGTATTTATATGTGTTGGCTCTGTAGGTATAAAGAGACTCATTATTAAAGAAAGTTTAGGAGAAATGATCAATAAAATTTCCCTCATAAAAATGAAATAAAAAGCCAATTTTGTGCATGAAAAATGCAAAAAAAAATAACAAGGTACAGTTTAATAGATATCACAGATGAGATATTTGTAATACAAAATCATTTTATTCAAATTCATTTAAAAATTAGCTTCAGAGAAAGGATAAAATGCATTAATACAATAAAGGAAATATAAATAGGTAAATTTATGAAAATGAAACAGTAAAACGGTTCATTTTAAATATAAAACATAATAAATAGGTGAGCGTAATAGAAGTATAAGAAAACATTTCCTAATTATAAACTGCAAACATGAAAATAATCTAGTAATTCATCCAATACATGATCTGATCTAGATGGTCCTAGGGATAGTTATGAACAATGTAAACAGCCCATACCTTGGAGAGGATGAGCTCTTGAATGGGTTACAGAAAATTAAAAAGAAAACAGGGAGTGATGTAGGAACATTTTACTATTTAAAGAGCAGGAACATGGGGTATCACCATTAGATGACTTGGAGAGTCAAAGAGAACCTCTCAGTGAAGGTTCAGTTCAGTTTCAAAACTTTAACATCATTCTTATCTCTTTCTTTCCCACTATCCTCATCCAAATCCCTCAGCAAATCTTCAAAATATCCTGAGAATCTGCCTAACTCCTGCCCTCTCCATTGTTATCATTGTAGATCAAATTGCTATCACCCCTCTTCTAGAATAGTGTTAATGGTGTCCTGATTTCTCTCCCTGCTTCTGCTTTTTAACTATAGGTTCTGTTTTCTACACACAGCCAGGTAATTCTAACCTGTGCCCACTCACAACCTTGCAGACTTTCACGTTATTCATAATATAACCCACACCTTCTGTGATCATTCAGACCTACTGATCATTCTAGGAGTCTGTCTAAATTAACTCTCTAGTTTCATCCAAACTGCTGAACTTCAGCCCTTTCATTCTTCTCTTCTACAAAAACAAATTTCACCGCCATAAAAGCTTCACATTGTTTATTCTTTAGATTAGAAAAGTTTTTCAGTCCAATGCATATATGTAATTGCTTCCTCACTTCATTCAATTTTCTGCTCAAAGATCACATCATCAGAAGTCTTAAATTTATGACTTTACTTCATATTATTTATAACCTGTTGATATATTTACTTGTTCATTATCTCTCTCCTTTCACAAGAATGTAACATTATTGAGCTCAGGCATTTTATCAAAGTTCAACCAAATAAACAGAACAAGTAACAGAGTATCTGTCTATCCATCCATCATTTATCTATATACTTACCTACCTACCTGTCTAACTCTATCCATCTGTCTGTCTATCTACCTATCTGTCCATCCATTATATATATCATCCATCTATCTGTATCTATTTCTTTATATCTCACTGTCTCTCAACTATCAAAAAGAATTGAGTTGGATGATTTTGAGAGCAGGCTAAGAAGGTCTGGAATACACAGGGTAGGCTTTTAGGAAGGGAAAACTGTTCAGGAGGAAACTCATAGGCACAGGTGTATAAACTGCTCTTCACAGGCAGAATTTCTTTTTTTTTCCTCCCCAAGATTTACTGAGTTACAATTGACAAAAATGTACATATTTAAGGTATACAGCAGCATGATGACTTGATATACCTATACATCATGATGTAATATCCAAATTCAAGCTAATTAACATAATTACTGCCTCGTGTAGTTACTGTTTGTGTGTATCTTAAGACTTACTCTTTCAGCAAATGTCAAGTATACAAAGCAGTATTAAAAACTATAATCACCACTATATACATTAGGTCCCTGTAAGTTATTAATTTTAAAACTGAATATTTATGCCCTTTGACCAACATCTCATTTTCTTCATCCTCAACCCCTTGCAACTACCATTATACTATATATTCTATGAGCTTGATTTTTATTAGGTTTCACAGATAAGTGAGATCATAGTTTTCTTTCTTTGTCTGATTTATTTCACTTAGCATGATGTCCCTCAAGTTTATCCATGTCATAAATGGCAGGGTAAATAACCTGAATAAATGTTATGAAAGAAGATACACTCATGGCCAATAGATATGTGAAATGATGCTTACCATCATCATACATCATCAGGAAAATGCTAATCAAAACTAAATGAGATATCACTTCATACCTGCTAGAATGGCTGTTAAAAAAATGTGTTAGCAAGGATATGGAGAATATGGGGCACTTGCTCATGGTTGGAAGGAATCTGTTGACTAAGTCATTATGAAAAACAGTGTGGAGATTCCTCAAAAAATTGTAAAGCTGTGATTTGATCCAGCAATACCACTTTTAGATATACAACCAAAAGAAAAAAAAAAAAAAAACAGTATCTCAAAGAAATAGCTCAACTCCAAGTTTATTGCTCTATTACTTGCAATATCCAAGATATGGACATAACTTAAATCTGTTGAAGAATGAATGGATAAAGAAAATGAATATATACAATGCAATTATACTCAGCCCTAAAGAGAAAAGTTATACCAGTGGTGTCAACAGAGTTTCTTATTTTTCAGAGAAGCTTCTGTCTTGCATTTAAGAGCTTCTAAAGGATTAATTGAATTAGCTCACCCAGATTATTCAGAATTTGTCCCCTATTTAGGTTTATTGATTAAGAATTCAATTTATCTATGCAAATTTCCTTTGTTACCTAAACAAGTATTTGGTCTAACACCTGTGGATCTATCCTAGCCACACTGACACGTTTGAAAGACCCTCACATTAGTAAGATCTCTTCTGGGAATAAAAGAGACCCCTAATACAGTTTACATTTACTCAGAAAGATTTCTAAATGTGTGTCTTGAAAACAACTATAGGAATGGTACAGGACTGAAGGAAGTCCTAATTAGTGATTTGGGTATGAAAGAAGTGATTGGATGCTGGGCGCATATGGAGGTGGCCTGAAGCAGGCAAGACTGCATTTTTCCTGTGCATTTCTCTCCTATGAAGGAAAAAAAAAAGGCTAGGAAGGGGAAGCAGATTCTCCCTTCTAGGTTCAAGCTTTGCTTCTAGAGGAAGAGTATAAGCAAAACTTCTGTTTCTGGAGAGATAGGAAGCAAGCAAATACCCATTGCTGTTAGAGAAATGATAGAAGCAGAAATCCTCTCTTCCTAGGCAGTGGCAAGACACCATTTTGGTCCCAGAATCCTGTATTCATAACGAGCAGAGATTGATACAAGTACAACTGCATACATGAGACAGAGTGTTACTGCCCTGGGGAGGAGGGAAAGAAATACTGAGAAGGCCCAGACAGGGAGAGCCTACCTAAGACTGAGACTGGAGGAGGGCAAGAGAAGCTCTCTGACTTCTTCATAAGCCTGCTGCTGAATAACAAGCGCCATTGCCAGTGACCTACTACTAAAGGAGAGACGTGAGGGAGAGGGATCCCAATGTGCCTTTGTGCTGTGTTTAAAGCTTACAGGAGAGAAGCAACACTGAAAAGATCCATTTAGCTTTACCGCCCCACTCTGAAACCAAAGTGACATTAGTCTACTTCCAAAGGAAAGTGGAGGCTGAGTAAGGGATTTAAGAATAATGCTAGTATGTTTAAAGCTATAGAATGTTGTGGACAATACACATCACTAATAGGGGAATTTAATAGAGATACAGAAAAAGAAAAGTCAAATGGGAATGTTGAAAACAAAGCATATCAGAGGTGAAGAGATGAAATCATAGGTTGAACATGGTTGAGAAAAGACATACTGACATTTAGAAGATAATAGAAACACAAAGAGAAAAAGTAAGTAAAATGAAATCTGACCAACAATATCAAAAATTCTAATGTATGCATAATTGTAGTTCCAGGGGATCAATAGAGAGATAATGGGCAGAATATATTCAAAGTTGAGGACTGATTATCTGCCCCTTACCACCAAATGTAAGAGGTCAAAGCACAAACTCAAAAACTCAAAGAATGGCAGAAAGTATAAATAGCAAAATATGACAAAACTAAACCATACCCAGAGACATTAGTGTGAAAGCACTGAAAACCAAAGACAAAGAGCAAATCTTGAAAGAAACTAGAGAAAATAAGAATATTACATACAGTGGGATAAATGATAAGAATTATACCAGACCATTTGTCAGAATCTGTGCAGGAAAAAGGCAGTGGATTAACATCTTAAAGTACTTAAAGAAAAAAATATATCTCTGTCAGTACCACATTCTATACCCAGAGAAGTTACACTTCACAAATAAAATAAGTATATTTTTGGCTGAAAAAAAGATTAGAATATTTATTGTCAACATGTCAACACTACAAGCAATGAAGAGAAAGTGCTCAAGACTTAGAATAGCAAATGGAAACTTGGATCTGTGCACATAAATACACACTCACAAAAGCATATATAATGATATAAACTAGGTAAAGAATTAATTGAAAATAATTAATTTAGAAGATTAAATAGGCTACCTAAAGCAAAAATAATACATTGCAGGATGTATAAAATATGAATTTATGCACATCATAAAGTAGGATATTCCCATTCAAGCCTTGGTAATAAAACCATGTAGCCAATTATTTATTTTTATAAGAAAAGTGGGTTCTTATTGAACTTAGGCAAATATATGCCATGAAAATAAGAATGTTTACTAAATTTCCAAATTCTAGAGGGAATTGGGGCAAAAATAGTTCATCATTAACAATAATGTATTTCACTAAATTGCTTCTAATTTAAGAGAAAATTAAAAAGGTTGAAACTGTAAAGTTTATATGAAAATAGAAAACATTGACGCTTTGCATCTAGTTTCTATTAAAATGGAGTAAAACATTACTACAAAAATTGATGACAATATTCAATCTTAATGACTGGAATTCTGTAGGAACTAATGAGTAATTCTGACACTGTCTAGTGACACACATTTAGCTACTATACAAGTTATTCAAATCTAAAAGTAAAGCTTTTAATATAAATTATTGCTGTTAAAATGAGCTGCTATATATTCTTAAGTCATGAATGTACAATTGTGTAAAAAATGATGACAATACCTCTAAATGTGATAATATAATATTCCTTAAAGAGAATATTATTTAGGATAAACTAGGATGTTATAATAGTACAACAGCAAAAATAATAATTGCTTAAAAGACATTAAATGTCTACAGTAATCTAGTTTTCCATTACCCCAGTATTTTTATTTGAAATTATGCCAATACAAATACTGTTAGCCTTTATAATCTAAGCAATAAAAAACCCAGTATGAACAACACAGCTAATTTTAGACATAGATCATTTAAAACACAGTATTATTTTATGGAATTATACTTTCCAACCTTAACTATATTTTATCAATAAATGTGCATGTGAGCACATTAAAGGTGTGTATGTATGTAATTATTCTTATTTATAACATGTATATATAAAGCTCTGAAAAGAACATAAATTTTTTTTAGAAATAAAGTTCATTCAAACTTCAAAGCTACATACAATTATGATTTCTCTTCTGCTACAGCTTAGTCACACTTAATGTTTCCTAACTCAAAGTAAATGAAATAATTCACTTAAACAATTATATCAAAAGTTATTAAAAGCATTATTTCAGGTTATTCAGATTTTGGGAATTTCATATGATTTCTAGAATACTTGTATTAATACCACATATTTTATAATGCTTCCCATTCAGTTACAACAAATTTGGATACCTTTTAAATACTTTTATTATGCAATTGTTTTGACTAGGGTTTCCATCATTGTAGTGAATACATAATAGTGATGAGAGGGAGCATCTTTGTTTTATTCTGATCTAAAGGAAGAGCTTTCAATTTTTCACCATTTTTGTTGGCTGTGGATTTGTCATTTATGCCATTTACTATGTTCAGGCACACATTCTATTTAGGGTATTTTTTAAAAGTTTTTTAAATCTATGTTCATCAGACATAGTGGTCTATAATTTTCTTCTTTAGTGATTTTTCTTTCTGGTTTGGAACCAGAGTAATGTTGGTTTCATAAAACGTGTTTGGAAGTTTTCTCACATTTGAGCTTTTTGGAAGAATTTGAGGATAGTTTATTTATGACAAAGAATCCAAGAGCATGTAATGGAGCAATAAATACTATTGGGAAGACTGGACATCCACGAGCAAAAGAATGTAACTAGACCATTATCAAAACCATATACAGAAAATAATTCTAAATGGATTAAAGACTTTAATGTAAACCTGAACCATAAGAAAAATCTTAGGTGATACACTCCTTGACATCAGCTTTAGGGATGTCTTTGGGACTCAACTCCAATAGTAAGGAAAATAAAAGCAAAAGTAAACCAATATGAATACAACAAGCTAAAAAGTTTCTATACAGCAAAAAAAAAAATCTATAAATTGAAAAGTAATTTCATTGTATGGAAGAAGTTTCCATATCAAACAGGGGGTTATTACACAAAGTATATAAAGCACTCATAAAACTCAACAACAAAATAACAAACAAATCAATCAAAAATGAGTAGAAGATTCGAATAGATGTGCTTTAAAGAATAAACAATTGACTAAAAGGCACATGAAAAGATGTTCATCATCTCTTATTATTACGGAAATGAAAATCAAAGCAGCAATGAGAGATTACCCATACTTATGAGAATGGCTATTTTAAAAAATGTAAGAATCAACCAGTTGGAAAATATGTGGAGAGAAGTAGACACTTGTACACTGTCGGTAGGAATATAAATTGGCTTAGTCATTATGGAAAGTATTATGGAGTTCCTCAAAAAATTAAAAATTGAAATTCCATATAATGAAGTTATACTACTTCTGGATATTTAGTCAAAGGATACAAAACACAAATTTGAAGAGATGCAGACCCAATGGATGCAAATCAGATATAAAAAATGACGACATCCTGCCATTTGCAACATATGAACCTAAAGGATATTATGATTAATAAAAAATGTAAGGTGGAGAAAGTCAATGATTCATCCACATGTTGTGTATAGAGATGCCAAGCAAGAAAGTATACTAAATAAGAATAAACTTATTGTCTATAAGGCCAAGTTATTGATCGCCAAAAAGAAAAGAGGAAAGTGGAGGGGTAAATTGAGTAAAATGGGTCAGTTGTATGGTGAAAGATAGAATTAACATTTTATTGGTATAGTTAATATAGTATATATATATAGATGTTGACTTATAATGATACACATCTAAAACTTATGTAATAACAGTTTCTTCAATAAAAATTATAAAAACAAAAATGCAATAGCAAAACTCAATTTATATGAAACCCATTTTAAATATAAAGACGATAGTTTAAAGTTTAAATATTTGAAAAAATATACCTTGTAAATCCAGCGAAAGCTGTAGTGACTAAATCAAAAACAGCCAATATATTTAAAAACAAGAAATTTCACCAGGGATAAAAGTAGATATTAATTACATATTGATAAAGCATTTAATCCATCCATGCTAAATATGTATTCATTTAATAAGAGAACTTCCAAATATATAAAGCAAAAAAAAAAAAAAATAAGCTTGGGAGGAAAAATAGACAGCCCTCAATTCATATGAAAATATCAATATGTTCCTGAAGTAATTTATAGAAAAAGAAAATTGTAAATCAGTAAGATGATGGCAAACATCAACAACACTATTCATTCACTTGCCCTAGTATAATCTTTTTTAAAGAAAAAGTACAGGCACGAATGAAGAGAAGTAAGCAGGCAAACAGGAAGACAGAGGAAGAAGAAGCATTTTATTTTATTTTTATTTATTAACACTGTTTTCCTCCTGACCCAGTTGAACACAGGGGTGCATTCTTTTGGAGGCAATTGTTCTAACTGCTACTCCACTGGAGCATACTGTAATAGACATTTTTTTAACACTACTTCCGATGACAGTAAAATATTTAGTCTTACAAGTATAGCTATAGACCTTATTCTGGGTCATAAAACTAAACTTATTTAAAAGAATTAAAATTATGCAATATAGATTATTGGAACATAGTGAATTAAATGTAAGAGAATGATACATAGAAAATTTCCCCAAATATTTAATTAAACAACACACTTTTAAATAACTTATATGTTAAAGAGAAAGACACATGGGAAATTAGAAAATATTTTGAATTGAATAAAAATAAAAGGCAAGATTTATGAGACTAAGCCAAAGCAGTGATTAGAGGGAAATTTATACCATTAAATCCTTGATTTAGAAACTAGGAGCAATTTCAGAACAATAATACAAGCTTCACCTAAAAAAAGTGGTTTAAAAAAAGAACAAATCAAACCCAAGCTAGGAAAGGTTATAATGAAGATAAGAAAAGAAAAATAATAGAAAATGCCAATCAACCCCTAAATTGGTTTTCTGAAGAGGTAAAAACTATGTTATAAACCTCTGAACAACCTGACCAAGAAATGAAGAGAAAAGACATAAATTACCAACATTTGGAATTAGAGGACATCATTACAAAAATTCAGACCTTAGAAGGACAATAAGGGAATATTATGAACAAATGTATGCCAAATTGGTAACTTAAGTCAGATGGAAAATTTCTCCAAAGACAAACTAATAAAGTTTACTCAGGAAGAAATAGAGAACCCCGATACATCTATACCTAATAAATAAATTTATTGTTTAAAATGTTCAAAAATGAAAATTCCAGTACTTACTGGTAAATTGATGACGTCTACTGAATGTTTTAGGATGAAATTATACTCAATCTACTTTAAGTTTTCAGAGAGCGGAAAAGAAACAAAACTCTCCAACTAATTTTATAAGCCTACCACAATCCTGCTACTAATTATCAAGAAAGACATTAACAAGAGAGCAAAACTACAAAGTACATCCTTTATGAACATAGGCACAGAACTTACTAATAAAGCTTGGAAATTAAAGTCATCATATATACAAAGGTTAATACATTTTGAGCCATTAGGAAATAAGTTTATTTTGACATTTGAAATTTGATTAATATTCCATATCAACAGACTGAAAAATAGAAACCAGAAAATTTCAGTAAATATGGAAAAAGTATTTAAATAAATTCAATAACCTCAAATATAAAACTCTTAGGAAATTAGGTTTAGAAGATGTCCTAAGTTGTTTTAAATGCATCTCTATGGTTAATGATACTTAGCAGTGAAAGATTGAATTCTTTATTCCTGAATTCTAGAACTGGTTGAGGATGCTCCTTCACCATTCCTATTCAAAATGATAGAGTCCTTAGTGCAATAAAGCAAGTAAAAGAAATAAAAGGCTTATAGGTTAAATAAGAATAAAACTATCTCCATTTGAAGATCTATTAAACACAAATAAAGCCCCAAATAATCTACAAAACAGTACAAGATCTAATGTGTGAGTTTAGCAAGATCTCAGGATACAAAAATCTGCTGCATTTCTATACTGGCAAGAAAAAAACTGGAGATTGAGTTTTTTAAAAAGTGCCATCTATAACAACATTGACAAATACAAAATATCTTTGAAGAATTAAGACAAATGACATTAATTTACAATATTTTCAAATATGGGAAAACTAGTAGAACTTATAATGGTACCTGTTCTAATAAGATTGTATGAAAGAAAAGTTTCATGGAAAATAGACTAATTTTATAATTCTGAATTCTAAGCTTGGGTGCTGTGGCACATAGGAAAATCATATCTAATGTTACATTTTTTGATGTATAATGGTATTAGTTTTTTGAATGCTGATAGATGTAGAGGTGTAACTGTACATTTCTAGTAAAAGTTAACATCTGTACTATCAGCTGTTGAACTTATACAATAAGAAATGAGAGCTCTGCAACAGCAAAGATGACCTTGAACTTGACATTTATGATTGGTTAGTCTCTGTATATGGCTCATAGTCTACTGACATGAAAATAAAGACTTAAGCTACATCACAAAGGCAGCATATATTATCTTTATTATTATAAAAAATACATAAAACACCCAATAAGAATACTTATTGAAGCAGAAACTAATCAATATTAGAAATAGTTTTCTTTATTTGTCATTGTCCAGATGTCTTTGAAATTGCACTCGTTTGGTTCATTTTGCCAAGATCTCAACTTGCTTTGCAGTCATTGGTTTGAAAAGGAATAATAGCAAGAAGCAGAACACAAAATAACATGTTTTTGCAAGTAACGATTAAAAGTATTCAGCAAATGGTACCCCGTGATTTAGTTCCTTCCATTGTTGCGGATAGTAAGTGGATCATTAAAAACACTTTTGATGATGGTGGAATATTGCAAAAATTCCATATTTTCTTACTTTGTGGACTCTTACTAATGACAGCTACTATTATTTTTATCCTTTTGAGCTATCTTACATGCATTCTCTTTTTCATTTCTTATACTTCTATGTATTTTTATGCCTATTTTACAGATGAGGAAACAAAAGTTTTGAAGTAATTGTTACTTGAATATTGTCACGGAGTTAACAATGAAGTAAAAATTCAAACTTGGTCCATAGTCCATGTTTTATCTATTTTACCATGTTTAGATCTCACCCTATGAGTTAACTGTGTTGACCTTTCTTGCTCCATTGGATTTGATGACTACTGGAACACCATCCTAGTTTCTAATCACCATGTGTGTGAAATTTTGCAATAACATCCTTCTTTTAAGTGTATTTTTTTAAAGGAAAAATACAAACAGGAATGAAGTTGTGCAAGCAAGCATGCAGGAATAAAGAAGAGGAAGCATTTTATTTATTTTTATTTTAGTTGTACATCGTGGTTGTTTCCCCAGCCCCAGGATGTGAGCCCGAGTCCTTGGTATGTATGTATACTGTTACCCAACCACTACTCCGCAGGGCTTGTCTTTAAGTGCACTTCAAATCTATTCTACATACTACTATCACTGTACTAATAATTCTGAAACATGCATTTCGTTGTGATATTTCTGAATTCATGACCTATATAATCTCTCTTTATTGCATTGTGTCCTGACATTTCCACGCAGCTTTAAAGATCTTATACAGATATCTTACATTTTATTCATCTTGTATTTCCTCAAAAGCACTCCTCTGGTCTAAGAAAGTTCAATTTTATGTTTAGATTTTTGTTCTTTTTCTTTACCCCATGTTTTCCTTTTACAATTTTTATTTCTCCTAATCCTAACTATTCTAAGTCTCATTTCCAATCTCATCACTTCCATTACATTTGCCTTCTCCTGCTTATACTGACCCTTTTTTTTTATGAACTCCCAGAGCATTTATCTTTTGGGAAAGGGCAATTGTTTCAAAGGTTTTGCTATTGCATATATATATATATACTGCATATATATATATATATATATCTGACCAACAAAGTATTATTTGTGAATGAATAATTTGATGTCTAAGTGTACTATAAATAATAAGTTGGATTATCAGTCGTTGATACTGGGAAGATAATATATTTTCTTTGCCTATCTTTCCTTAATCTTTTGGAGGGAGGTAAACTTTTTGGATCTTACATTTGGATTAAACAGTGTTTACAGTAACTAGCATTTTGTAGAATATGATGGACACAGAGGTAGGCAAGAGTGGGTGGTCATCTGTTTCTGTATCACTGTTTTTAAATTCCTTAAATTATTTCCCACTGATGACAGGTTTTTCTAACAGGGCAAATGCAGTAAAAATCATTTGAACCTTTAGAGAAAGAATTTTACTTTGATTATAAATTCAAAGTTCAAGTAATTTCTTTAATACTGATTATTTCTCAGAGCAAGTCAACTCATAGAAAAATCATATTATTATATTAAGATATTCTTGCTATGGTTCTCTGCCATATCCTATATTCCCAGGATTCCTCTGTACTTAAGGACACTATGAATGTGGTCCATGACTGATCCTTAGGTTCCTTCTTGAAGGAGGGTGATGCTGACACTAGATCTGAGATATTAGATCTAGTAATTAGGCTCTAGTAATGAAATATTTCTAAATCCACAAGGAAGATGTGCCAAACACCCATATTTTAAGCTCATTAAATATTTCCAATTATTTTACAATGACTTGTTTTTAATAAAATCCCAAATGATTTCTATCCCAAATATTTTCCTTTCTTAATTCTTTTTAAATGATGTTAAAGAAATTTTGTCCATATCTAATTGACTTCAGTGTATTTGTTGTGTTGACTATTGTTGATAAAAGTGGATATAATATTATTCCTTTTCAAAAAACAGGGCCTCCAATAATACTTTTAAAATATGTCTTCCCCTGTTATTTAGGAACTTAATTTTTGTTCAGGTCAATCCGGCTCATAACTAAAGTTTTGGGTTGTAGTCAAAACTGGCACTTCTAAATCTGCTTTGAGTTTCTTCTTCATTCCTCTATGTCACTTCCAGGCGGATGCATCATGTATACAGCTAGAAACATTTTCAGACTGGAGTAGACTCAAGGACCCCATTCTTGACAATTTTACTTTCTTATTCAAAAGTTACAAGGTCATTTATAATTGAAATAAACATTTCTCCTGCTCTGCTCCTTGTTGTTGAATACTTTCTTCTCTACATTTAAGTGTTTTGACAATTCCTATACACTAGTAAGTAAATATGCTATGACTCTACCAGAAACAAACAAATGAGACAAATACTTAAAGTTTTCACTTTAGACTCAGGACTTGAAAATACTTTTATGTTTAAATGGTATCCATTAAGTAGTTACTCTTGTGAAATGAAAAAAATGAGGTTTTTACTACAAAATATATTGGTATTAAAATTATAAATTTACTTAAATGCATTCAGAGAGAAAAAGTCAAATGGCTCATGCACATAATAGATAAAGTTTAGTTATCTACCTAAGTTGTTCTAGGCAAATATAATCATCTCATTGCTATCATCTTCTAAATAAATAATTGAAAAAAGCACAGTTTTCAATATTCATGCTAATATAATGAAGGGCCTGAAATTAAATGTGTGTAGTGGTTTTTACATTTCAGGTTGTGAAATTTATCAAGAATGGTAAAAAATAAACTTATTTTCTAGCTCTAAACTATTCAGGAGACAATTTACCATTGATTAATGACCTGTACGGGAACCTGCTATTTAAACCTTTCCAGGAAAGATACAATCCTAAACCATTTTGCCACAGCTGAAAGTCCTGATATTATGGGGAATTAGAGAATATCTATTGATACTAAAATGATGGTAGATCATAAAACAATATCTGATTTTTAAAATTGTGGTTTGATTTCTGATGATCTGAGGAGTCATGAGCAAAGATTTTTATTATGCCTTTGACTGCTAATTTTCAAGAATTTTTCTAAATATTTTTGCACAGATATAACAACCCTGGCAGAACAGTTATAATCTACTAAGTACATATTATTAGTGTATCTTATATATGATTAATTTAATTAAATATTGAGGAACATTGCATCCTAACTTTATATCGGTTTAAGGTGCCAATTTTTATTTTAAAGGTGGCTTTTAATAGCCCGAAATGAAATAGTCAAGGGGATCAATACTGGTTTCAAGTCTTTGATGACTATTTGCATAATCTGCATTTCAAAAAGTCCACAAATAAGTATTTACACTCTTTTGAACTTCTGCAGTCTATAGTGCCATCCTCTTTACACTTCTATGAGGAATTTCTTCCATTAAGAAAAAAAAAACTGTTATAAAGGAAATTAACAACTTTTAAATAATAGAGAAAATCTCTAAAGCAGGGAATCTCAAAGTGAAGGCTAACACTTCTTCGCTTTTTT
This sequence comes from Solenodon paradoxus, assembly GCA_004363575.1. Classification (NCBI taxonomy): domain Eukaryota; kingdom Metazoa; phylum Chordata; class Mammalia; order Eulipotyphla; family Solenodontidae; genus Solenodon; species Solenodon paradoxus. Next base: position 182,583 of record RJWH01000033.1, read on the forward strand.
CTGCTTATTTCTATGTGTTGGAGGGATCTCAGATCAGTATGGTATGAGCCATATGTGCTGTAATAACAAGATACAATGGACAAGTTATGGCTGAAGTGTTAGCTTGGCATTCCCCTCCTTAAATTCCTCCTCCTCTCTTGTTTAGTGAAAACACAGAATAAAAGCACTTTTGCGGTGTGGCCTATTGTGTTCTGCAATGTATTGCACTCTCAGTTGCTTTGGTCATAGTATCAGATGACTTAAAAATCTCTGTTTAGAAAATGAAATATCACTCCATCATCTGGAGAGTTAGCATGTGATCACATTACCTGGTTAAACATGTTTAGCTGAATTATTAATTTTCTGTCTTGTGAAGTACTAGATTCATGGCTGGAAGTGAAAATGCATGCAATGTAAAAATATGCTGGAAAACAGTTGTAAATCCATCATTAGGTCTCAGTATTGCATGACTTCTTGTGAGACAGTGACACGTTTCTTAAAACAGGATCAGCTGTCATTTTCACAGGTTTATCCAAATAGTTTATATTATAAATTATATATTCTAAAAATTCAGATGGCAGTTTCATATAAGATATGAAATTTATATACAACAAATGTTGAAAAGATTAGGGGAACTTGTACCTATCTTGGAGAAATTACTTAATATTATTGAGGACTGTTGGCCCAAATTGGAAAACTTTTTCTAACACCTGGGAGTTTAGCAACCATTAGAGTTTATTTTATATCTAAAAGTCATGGTTGTACTTATTAGTACTTTTTCAGTTTCACTGCATGTATAGCTATGCCATTGAAAGTGATTGAGGTATCTGTGAAGCTGACTGTACAAGAAAGGAATAATTCTTGGTGATTATTGTTGGTACACTTCTTTGATACAATCTATATTATTACAGTTACAATTTTACAATTTATTTTGGAATAACAAATATGTAAACATTAGGACATGTACAATAACTAGACTTGTAATAAATTCACCTTTTCTTTCTAGATGATCTTTTATTAAAGTTTGTATTGTTCTACTTTCTGTGACAGGAATGGTTTTTCTAGTTTAATACTGTAAAAAATTAAACCCTTTTTAAAAAAAACTTAAGCAAGAAATTGATCAGGTTTTTAGAAAGAACACTAATATGGAAAAAAATCAAGTAAACTCACAACTTTCTGGATGAAATGAATACTTTCATAATATGGAATAATGGAATATCACTTTTTGATGATGAACAACAGTACACTTAAATTACTGGAAATGTTTATGAATAAGCTCATTGGCAAAGGTCAGCAGTTTCTGCTAGGGCAGTAAATATATAAAGTTCAGTTTACTGTGTTTAAAAAGGAGTTATAAATACTCTTCTACCTTACAGTTAAAAATAATTAAATGTACTTGAGAGCATCATACATTTTAATGATAGCGATTGGATAACTACCTTCATCTTTCTTAATTTCAGTATCCCGATAAAAGTATCACTTACTTACTAGGGTTGTGATGAGGATCATATTTGCATTTTGTCCATGTATAAAATAAAGTTCATTGAATATTAGCTAACAGTACCATTATAATCAACATATTGAGATCTTCATTTAACTCATTTCAACATCATTAGCTTTACAGTTTATGAATGGCAAGTCCTTTGGTCACTTAAATAGGTGTGTTCTTTGGATAACTAATATTTTTATTTTTTGGTTTTTTAATTTTGTATTTATTGAGTCAGCTTTGATTTTCAAAATAATATAAACCCATATGGGCAGGTTCCCTATTACTCCAATACCCTATCCACCACCAAATTACCAAAGCTTCTTCACATTAGACCTTCTATTAGACCCCACCATCACATGACTCCACCCCAACCCCATCCCCTGGTGATAATCTCAGTTCTGTTGTTAATGTCCGTGTTGTTTTTTATTTAGTCTGTTACTTTTCTTTGTTTCTTTATATTCCACATATAAATGTTATCATATGTGTTTGTCTTTATCCTTTTGTCTTATTTCACTTACCATCATCTGCTCTAGTTCTATTCAAGTTGTTGCAAATGATGAAACTTCAACTTTTTGGAAGAAAGTGCATTAAGAAAACTTTGACCTAGTCAGGGAGGTCATAAAAAGCTTCTCCAAGGTGATATTGAAACTCAGATTTTCAGGAGAGTTGACTGAGACAGGAAGGAAAGAGTTCAGCAGATGGACTATCATGTGAGGCAAGAGGGAGCATACAAGCAATGGGAACTATTTCATGAGGTAGGTGTGTCAGAAGTAGACCCTGGGAAGGGGAGTGTAGGAGATTTACTGATGAAGTGTGTAAAGCAGACACCATAGAGTTTTGGTCTTTAAGAGCAATTTATGTACTGAATTATATAATCAAATTTATTTATCAATTTATCACTACTTATCTGTATATTTATTCTGTTACTCTGACTTTAGAGGAGCTTAAGTCTGAATAGTGCAAGAGTGAAGTGGAAAACCCAGTTACGAGACTATTTTAATGATCTAAATAAGATGATATAACTTGAAAGAGAGTTGTGGCACCAGAGATGGATAGAAATGGGCAAACTCAATAAAGGAAAATTAGGAGGAAATATTATAGATGAATTCATTATATGGGGAAGAACTTGTGACGACACATATTCAAAATGGCTACTGGCTTGCACGACTGCATCACTGGTACCATTGAGAAATGTTGAGAGAGAATCAAATGGGAAAAGAATACTATTAAATCAATTTTTAAAAACATGATTTTGTAAGAAAACTGAGTGAACATGAACTAAGTGGAGTGGTAGGTCTAGATTGAAGAGTTAAGTTTGTGATTTATCTTCGTAAAAATTGCATGAGTTTCAAAGAGAGTATGTAGAAAAAGAGTATGTAGTGAGAAGAGAGAGTGACTTAATACCAACATTAATATCCAAGGAGAAGAGGATGGGTTTCCAGAAAAAAATGGAAGTGACACCAGGAGACATGTTTTGGAAGCCAAGGGAAGTGTGTGTTTCAAGAGCAGACTGGTAAAGAATGGCCTGTGTTTTCTTAAAGGTCAGGTAAGATAAGGAATAAAATGTCATATAGATATATTGATTTTATGCATGTGCTAATTAGATCTCTATCAATTGTAACTTCAGTAGAAACTGCTTGTACTTTGTGTGTATGTGTGTGTATTTTGGGAAGGAAGCTGCAAAAGACAGTCATTTGGGTTGATGATTGAGGAAGATGTGAGAAAAGAGAAATAACTAATGTAAATAACTGTTAAGAGAAATTTGGAACTATTTTCAAAGTGTTGTTGGGGTTTTTTTTTTCCTATTGAGATTTTTTAAAAACTCAGAGGTGAAATTTAATTAGTTTTTTTCTTTTTTTTCTTTTTCTCTTTAAGGAAATTTCCACAGTAAAAGTCACTGTGATAATTTAGAAAGGCTTTAATTTTTTTTTAAATTTTAATCTTCTCTGCCAATTGATATATCTAGAATTGCCACTGAAATTATGTGCAGACATTTTTTTTACTTCTTATTAATAGCTATTCCAATAATGATCAGGTCAACTATATTTCAGTGTAATTATTCCAATTCTGAAATTTTCTAGTCATTTTTATAATAGGGACATTACCTATGTGTCCAGGCGTCTCATATTACTGGCACAGAAGTCACAGGTACAAGTCCAAGTTTGCCTTGGAATTGTTTAGATCAACTATTTTTATTGGATGCTTACTTTTAGACACAACCCGTGGACTTTAATGAATACTTTAATACTTTTTTGTTCCCTTCTTTTTTCTATTTTTCAGGCAGGAAGCAGGTAGGACTGAAGACAAGTAATCAAACTGGCTGGCAGGAAGAAAGAGGAGAAAGAAGCATTTTTTATTTGTTTATTTAGTTGTTCCTGTTGGTTGTCCTCTATCCCCGAGGTTCTGAACCCAGGTCCTTGGACTTTTTCTGGATAGTGCCAGAGCCACAGATGCAATGCCTGAGACAACAGGATGAGGCTTTAATGCATTTCGAATAGTGTGTTTTAAGGAAAAAGAGGAAAAAACAAGTATAGAAACACCTGAAGTGAATGATGAATGTTTCTTAAACGGCTGTGATTTTTTTTCAAATTTTGGAATTTATAAAACGGAGATTTTGTTTCAGGTTCATAAAATATTGCCCCCTTAGTAAAATCACTACTTTTCAAAAGAAAATCAACTTAAAGTAGATCTCTTCCTTGACTGAATGAAAACCCAGGTTACATAAAAAATTTAGGTTTTTGTTTAAAAGTAATTATTTTCCAGCTTCTGGGTGTATCAGGTCTACTTGGGGCATAAAAATCTTAACAATAAAAGAATTTACAGTCACTGAACACTTTGTGGTACCCAGAGCTAACAGAATGGCACAGTTTCTAAGCTTCTCTAAGAGGAGAATCCATTTTTGTATGGATGATTCTCTAGCTCTTCACCCTAGCCCTGAAAGCAGCAGAAAGACATGATCTTACAATCTCTAGCACTGTTAAATCAGCAGGGATAACTGTAGCTAATGGTTATGCGTTTCCATTCTGTAGTTTGAGTAAATGAATGGGCTGTACTGTCAGTTCTAATGACTTTGGAAAAGAGAGGCACACTGCTGGTCCCCTCATGAAGCACAATGTTAGATCTCACCATATGAAACAAATATCTTGATCCCTGCTTTAAACCATGGCCGTACGTGCCTGCAAAATTCCAGGGAGAGACCAAAGTGTCCCACATATTGTGGCAAATTTCCCATAATGTCCTGCAAATTGCAACAGAGTTCCTGGGAAAAGGAGGAGGAAATGATTTCCCTGCATAGGGATAGCTCATGTGGGAAGGCTAATCCACAGGTTCCCGCAAGAATGGAGAAATACATCTGGTATATTTTTGAAGCACATCTTGGAATGGTTACTTTGTATCTCAATTTTACACATTGGGGAAGTATTTGGAATGAATGAATTTCTAATAGATGGTTCTAGCCTATGTGTTTATACATTGCACCTTTTTGCTATTAAGAAAGTTGCTTCCTCCCCAAATGGTCATAGCTCTAGCAATACTTACATATGGCCATTTCTCCAAACTATTGATTCTTCAAGCAATTAACATCGACATCACAAGTCGAAGGAAAGCCAGTTTTAAACACATCAGCTTTTAAAAGGGCGTTCCCCTAGAACTTAATTAGTGAAAGTATTAGTATAAATTAAAACACGTGGGGAGATAGTATGTTTACACTTTCTTTCTAGGCAATAGGAGAATAAAATGTTAGTGAATAAGTGAATTTTATCTTGTCCATTTTTACTATTCTTGTACTTCTTTCATAAAAGAAGGAAATTAGGTTTCTAACAGCAGGTTTATTCCTATGACTCCACGAAAACTTTGTTATTCCCCAAGTAGGATGAATTTCCTAAGTATCCATTTATCCTTTTTGTGTTTTTTCCTTCTGAACAAGGGCAACTGCTCTCTACTGAACACTTTCACCCTCCCAAGCTGAGTTTGACATAATTACCGCAGTGGAGCAAAGATTCATAATATGATTGCCAATGTCAACGGAAATGAAGGCTTGCATGAAAAACAAAATCTGTTAAGTATACTCAAGGCTCAACATCAGTCCCACTCGTGAGTAATTAAAATACTAATTTATGATGTATTTGTCTTTTACTAGTAAATCTAAAAATCCTGTGATTTTTGTTTCTTCAGACATAGGTGCTTGAAGGAGAATAAACTCTAAGGACAGTTACACAGATTCAAACTTTGATTAGGATACAATTTTACAAATAATATGTTGAAGACCCTACTATGTGTGAGACAAGTTAAAATAAATGGATTTTTCTTACATATTTAAGAGTTCTTAACTGTTTTTTTATTTTTTGCTTATATTTAGGGACATGGTTTAAGGTTGATCACTAAAAGTGGAGAAGGTAACAATGCTCTTTTTCTTATGTCCTAGATTCTGTGCTAGTAACTGTATTTATTTCATGCAAAAATCCTGTGAGGGAGCTATTGTTTGCTTCACTTAAAGAAGAGACATATGTATATGTGCATATATATATGTGTGTGTATATATTTGTGTATATATATATATATATATATATATACTTAAGTGAGGTCACACAGTTATTCAATGGAAAAATGGGGTACACAGAAGAGTCTGGAAAAAGTATTATGATGTTGAAGGAAGAAATAGTCTGTACATCAAAGAATTTTAGCACTTTGTCTAGGATATTAAAGCAAGAGAGAAAAATTTAAGATTAGATTGGGTCAAATGTATATATGTAGTTGTCTTTACCTGGATTTGGGGATTTAATGGGTCGGCTCGACAACCTGGGAAAGATGTAAATATAATAAATTTAAACCTAGACTCAATGATGCTCTCTAGTCAATTTGGAAGAAATGCCGGAGCTTCCCTGGAATGATATGGTAGAAGGAGCCCAAAGGTTGTAGTGAATTTTTGGGTTGAAATCATGATATGCAATTCACTTAGCCACCCACTTACCAGCCCCCAAGAAGAAACAACCTTTACCCAAACATTCAGAAATCACTTTGTAAGGAAAAATATCAACTTCTGTAGTGTCTGTTCTCTGAAGGCTAGTTTAACTTCATTGCACTGGACTTCCAGATTTCAAGGGAATAGTAGAATCACAGTGTGGTAAAGGCCACATGTCAATACTTAACCAGCAGAAACAACATGAGCATAATTCTTTTAATAAACTACAAATATGGAGTGGTATACAGAGGGTGTGGCCTACAGGGACTTGTGGCAAAAGCTCACTGATTTCCCAAACTTCATCTCTAGGGAATGAAGTTATTATACAGCTTCTCTGATGTGGAAAAGTCTGGTGGGCAGACTCAGGCTCCAAGGTGAGCATTCCTGGTCTCAAATTTAGTTTTCGGTCCAGCTCACAAACCAGGATGCACTAGGTTTGTGATAATTAAATGGGGCAGCAATGAAAAACTCATACAGTGGCAAAATGCGAATTTATAGAAAAAATAAGTAAAAGATCTTGCTTGACTGAAAGCTGACAGAAAAGCAAGGGATGCAATTAACTTCACTATGGACTAATACAAAGGCATATATATCATTTAAAACTAAATTTCTTTTTTTTTAAGATGAAGTTATACTTAAGGGCATCCAATTATATTTCAGGATAGGAACCTGAGAATTGCTTTAAGGATACTTCTCTGAAAGAGAAGATGTAAGCCTTCTGTGTTTAAAAAAAAAATCCTCGTACTGGTGGCTAGTGACTGAATTGCTAGATCTAGTATGTCCACATACATCTCAGGGACCTGGGTTGGCAAATCAGGGTGGCATAGGGGCCATGGGGAGTACTAAATATGATGAATAACTAAATAAAAATAAAGAGGCATGCCTTGGTGATCTAGCAGGCCACTGGAAGTAGTTCACATACATCCCAGCGACCCAGGTTCAAGCCCTGGGGTCAGGAGAACAACTGAAATGAACAATTAAAGTGTTTCTTCCTCTTCTCTCTTCCTGCCTACCTGCACCCTTCTTAAAATAAATAAAAATAAAATACTGCACCAATTCATAGAGCATAATGCAGCTATGGTGGGGAAGAGTGTTCTTGTGCTTTCATATCAATCCTTTTTCTAAGTAATGAATTCAATAATTAAAATATTTTAAGGCAAGGGCTGGAGAGTCAGACCTAAGATATCCCTGGTCATCTCTCTCATTTTGGCTTCTCATTCCTGTCTGGGCAATTGCTTTTACTTTCTTTTTTGGAACTTTCTTCCATTTCCTTAAGGCAAATAGGTTTTAGGTTTTTATCCTTGTTTAAGAATGCCAGGGCGAGTGACTTAAAGTTTGAGATAAATACTCTCACTTTTCTTTAGAGATGACTGGGCTTAGAATCCTTCATGTCTTAATCACTGGTAAAATCTGAGATTTGAGTTTTAGCTTAGAAGAAATTGTTGTCACTCATGTGATTTAGACTGTGCTTCAATTTTGCCTCTAATCAGAAGTAAAGAGTTTTCCATCGGTTCAACCTAGGTGATGACAGTTCTGCTTAATTGGAACCGATGTTCAAATTAATAATGGAGGTTAGTTTGCTTTCTCTGGCATTTCAATTTATACATGTATTTCCACAGGACATCGTGGGGATGAGAGGTGGCTAGACCAAGACAAGATTTACATATCTTTTGATTTCTGTGTTAACACCAGCCTTTAAAAGATCCTTCTCCATATCATCTAAAGATAATATACCAAATGAAAAATTTACTTTATCTTTATTCAGTGTCTGATTTGGAGTACTGTGGACCTAATTTGTTTTGTTCATTTTAAGAACATAGCAGGAAAAATGTGCATAGAAAAAGAATAGATTTTGAATTTGCCATTTGAGTTGTTCATTCACAGTAGTCTTGTAGCTATGAATAATGCTATAGTAGGTTTACCCTACTATATAATTAAAATAATTATATAGAGTGCCATTAAAATAATTCATAATGAATGGAATTTATCATCTGTTTACTTTTATAAAAATATATACTGAAATATAAATGTATAAACACTTAAAATATTTGATATGTTCTCATGTATATTCTAGTAGAAAAAGGTGCAACTTTTTTCATTTGCTCTGTTTGAGTTTATTGGGAAAATCTATTGATATATGTTTTAATTGTGCATACAAAAATGCTCTCCCAATGGTATATTATACTTCACCCTTCAATTTAATAACCCCTGAGGATTTATTTCTTGAAAGCTTTTTCAAGGAAAGCTGCTCCCACTACAGCCTACAAAGTTTCAGGATATGCATTAAATTAAGCATTTGTCTTCCTATTTTTTTAAAAATAAAGTAGGCCTTTGTACTCCACTTGGTTGCAAAAAACATGTAAATGTGCAACTTTTCCAGGTACCTTTAGGGAATCCGGCCTCCTTACAATAGTTTTTCCTAGACAAAATAAATAATTTGTCACATCTTGAAACAGCTGTCATAATCTCCCTCCAAATGTCTATCTTTCTGTTATCCCTATCTTCTTTTCTTTTTGTTGGTCTTTCCTCCCTACTTTCCTCCCCCATCTTCCTTCCCTTTCTTCCTTCTTCCTTTACTTCTCTCCTTTTTTAAAAAAAACATATTTGTCTGCACATAGGTCTTTGATAGAAACTAATTTTAAATGAATAATGGTGTTTTAAGCTTAATTTAAAAATAATCACTCAGGGATTCCATATTTTGGTAAACTGGAAGAACTACCCTTCAGTGAATGCAGCTATAAAACCTAGACAGAGTGCAAATAATAACTATTTGAGTGTTTTGCTAGAATTTTAAGTTCTACTAAACCAATAATGAGTTTACCATTTTTCCTCCTCCAGCTTACATTGCTTAGACTACTTGAATTCAAGTAGTCTAAGAAATGTAAGGGAGCGTCATCACTGAGAGAATCTGGAATGAAGCCTTCTCATTCTAGTTCCAGAAACAGAAAAGTGATATTTTGGTATTAACAAAATGTTGCCTGCAGCAACCTGCAGGTGCTTCCAACTTTAGGGATGAGAACATGAAAATATCATGTAAATTCTCTTTATTATTTTCCCCTGAGTCCTTTGGCTGCTGGGTGCTGGATGCAGGTGCATTCATGGAAATTTTGCATCACGTGGGTAAAGTCCCATATTTCTGGGGAACTGCAAAGAGGGTTCCAGGGAATCATTAAGTATCAGAGAGATCACGGATATGTAGAAATTGGGAAAGAAATCTTATAAAATTGTATATGAATTCCAAACTATCTTGAGTTGCACATGTATGGATCTAATCTTAACCAATATAGCAATATACCATGTACATTGAGAGTGCCACTAAGAGGTGGAAAACTGCCCAGGTCCTAGGCTGACCATTAAGTGGAAAACTCACAAGACAAGACAGATATGAATGTACTGCAAAGGCATTCAAAAGGTATTCATTATGCGGATCTGATAAATTTATAAGTGATAAATATTTGATATATATGCATATACATACTTATATACATATGCATATATATACACACACACATACACACACACACACACACACACATATATATATATATATATATATAGTATATCACAAGCAATAGTAGGCTAGTAAGACTATGGGTCTGAACTCAAATGAGATTATTGCCTCCTAAAATGAAAAAATCAAATTTTCCATAGGTTTTAAAAAGGCTTAGAGTCTCATAAATTAATAATCAGTGTGTTCCGAATATAACAAATAATCATTTGGAAGTAAGAATCTAGAAAAAATCACATCATGTGGGAAAAGATAAAGAACAGTCACCATTTCTGAGATAATTAAGATGCTGGTATTATCTCATAACGAATATAAATCAACTGTTGTAGAAATTGCTCAAAGAAGTAAGAGTGAATATTACTGAAGCAATTATAAGTCAAAGCAAAAAAATTAAAATATATAAAAAGTATTCAATGGAAAATTTAAAACTGAAGTAAGGGGGGAAAAAGGAAAAGAAAAAGAAAAAGAAAAATCCTCAGAGGGCTAAATATTTGACTAGAGCTGAAAGGAGAAAGAATCTCTGTAACTGAGGATAAATAAATCAAAATTGTACAACCTAAGGAAAGGAGACTATAAATAAACAGAACCTCAGAAAACTACTGGATAATACCAACAGTTCTAACATTCATATTATAGGTATTTAAAAAAGTGGAAGAGTGTAGTACAGAAAAAGTATATGAACAAAAATTTTCTGAAAAATTTCCAACTATGATGAAAGACAGAAACCTAAAGATTCAAGAATATCAGTTTATGCCCAAGGGAAGAAACTTAAAGAAATTTCAAACCAGACACCTAATAGTCAAACTCAGAAAACTAACAATAAAGAAAAACTATCTTAAAATTATCCAGAGAAGAATGTTTTCTTACAGGAGATGTAAATGCCTGAAAATTTCTCTTCAGAAATCATGAAGACCAGAAATACGTGAAGGAATAAGAAATGTTGAAGTGCTGAAAGAAAAGTGTCAATTCAAGTTTCCATATCCAGGAACAATATAATTCTTCAAGTAAGATGAAATAAGGAAATATGAAGAAAAAAATAAGAGAATCTGAGTCATCAAACATCCTCCATAAAAACTGACTAAAGAAGTTCCTCAAACATAAGAGAAATTATATCAGAAATATACTTGGAATGAGTGTAAGAAAAGAAGAATAAAACAAAAAGTAAATATTTGGGAAAATAGAAGAAGTATTTCATTTTTTTCCTTTAAAATATTACTGAGTCTAAAGCAAACCTTAATTGATTAGTATCTGATATAATTTTTAATGTATGTAAATGTAATATATAAGACCACTAAAGGATAAAGAGGGAAAATGAAAGGGATATGATATCTATATTGCATATCAACTGGTAAAATATTGATTCTAAGTAAACAGCTAAATCCTTAATATGAATTATAATCCTAAGAGCAACCACTGAAAAATCAATTACAATGGAATATGAAAAATATTCAAATCATATAAAAAAAGCAGGAAAAGGACAGCAGAGAATCAGAAAAGAGTGGCAGAAACAAATAATATCATGGAACATAATCTAAATATATCAATGATTAAATAAATGTAAATGATTTAATCACATCAGTCAAATAACAGATTTTTAGAATAGATTAAAATGTGACTCTTAGAAGTTGCCTACAAAAAACTCACATACAATATAATAATATTGGAAGGTGAAAAATATCAGGATAAAATGATACAATATGAAAACAAAGAAGACAGGTGTTGCTAGAATTGTTTAATAAAAATTAGAGTTCAAATAAAATTACTTAGGATAATGAGGAATATTATATGTTAATAAAAGGGTAAGTTAACTTAAAACATATAGCCAGCACAAGCATGCATCATCAAAGAATTTTTTAAAAGACATAAGCAGAAATTCACAGATTTGGAAGGAATAATAGAAAAATTCACACCTACAGATGAAGAGTTCAATATTCCTTTTTAGAATCAATAGTACTAATAAAAATCAGCAAAGATAAAGAAAAGCGAATAACTCCATGAATAAACTGCATTTGATTGACAGAAAGAGAGAACTTCCCCAAACAACAGAATAATGCACATTATCTTTAAATATAAAAGGAACATTCACAAAGGTAGACATTTCCTGGATCACAAAACAAACCTTAAAAAAATTAAACTAATTGAAATCATACAAAGATTTTTCTCTGAACATAACACAATTAAACAAGAAATCAATAGCAGGAAAATATACAAACATTTGGAAATGAAACAACATATTTCTAAATAATCCATTGTCAAAGAGAAAGTTTGATTTATGTTTGTGGTCCGGATTTCAGTGTGCTAACTCCCATCTGGTGGAGAGATTTCACTTATGACTCAAGTCAATCACATATGATTGCAATATGACTTATTGGGGACAATCTACATTATCATATTGTAAGCGTATAATTCAACTGGAAGTAAAAGAGAGGATTAAACACTTCTATGGCTAGGTTCAGGAGAATAGTGCAAGAGTGGCAGGGTTTAGTGTCCAGAACTTCTCATGTGGTAATATTTCCTTGGCTTGACAGTATACTGCATTTCTGGCTGATCTTCCTGAAGCAGATGCCAATTTGAGGGAAGGCATAAGAATCCTCATGGGCATGGAGTCCAAGTTTCCTCATATTGGCTTATTTAATCTCCCATATTTAAACTGCTTCAGATGCATATTAGCAGCACCACCTATTAATTTAGGCTTGGCGTTTCTGTACAGCTAGACTTTTATCTATCCTTTTCTAGAATGAATGTTTATCAGTTCTTTTAAACAAGTGGTTTTAAATTCTTAGCATAAGACACTCTCTTTCAATTACACCACAGCCAGGTCAATCAGGATCATTATAATACCAATGCATTTAATAAAGTCTCAAGAGAATCTGTAAACACTTAAAAGGAAACTTATATAACAACATATCAAAATATGTGGGATGCAGTTAAAGCAGCATATACAGGAATAATTCTGTAGCATTAAATACTTATATTGGAAATGAAAAAAGTTGTCAAATTATTAAAGTGTACATCCTTTTCAAGAAACAAAAAAAATACAAATAGACCCTAATTGAGTGGAAATAAAAGGTAGTAAATATAGGATCATAAATCCTTAATTTTAAAAACAAAATTAAAAAAATGAACAACACATTATTAAAAAATCAATAAAATTTATATACCTTAGCAGAACAAAGAAAAATGAGAGAAGACTCAAGTTACCAATATCAGAAAGAAGGAGGTCTATCACCAAACTCCTTGAAGACAAAAATGTTAAAAATGAATATTATGAATAAGTCTATATGCAAAATTTAATAAATTCTTTGAAATGAACAATTTTTGCAAAATAAAATTATTCTATGATGATATAGATAACCATAATTGTCCTACAATTATTAAATTATAAATTCATCATTTAAAGTCTGTGAGAAAATCTCCAGGCCTAGATTGTTTTATTGTTATATTCTACCACACATATACAGAAGAAATAAAACCAATTCTGCACAGTCTTTGAAGGGGAGGAAGTACTTCCCAATTCAAATTTTGAGATAAGCGGTGCTGTGATATGAAAGCCAGAAGCACAATAAAAGCAAATTATTGATCAATATCACTATGAACACACATGCAAAATTAACACTATTAAAATCAAATACAACAATGTGGAAAAGATTAAACATTACCAAATAGTATTTATACCACAGATATAAGGTTGACTTAATATTTGACAATCAATGAAATCCATCTATAGCATAACAAGTATGTATTTTTGGTCCCCTGTTCCTGACACAGAGCTCCTGAAACCCTCGGAAGTTCCAGCGTGATGAAAGAGTCTTTTGTATGTTAATGAGATGATTGGTGTCTGGGGGCCATTAGGGAACTTCAGGTTGGGGACTGGTCACCAGAAAGATCAAGTCATGATTAGAAGGTTGGATCTTCAGCTTCATGCCCTCCTCTAACCTCCAGGGAAGCATAACATAATAGCATGTTTAGGCTAAGGTTTAAGTTAATCATCAGAGGCAAATGACTTAATTCATGCCTATATCTGAGATACATAAGGAAATCTCTAAATGACAGGAGTGGGAGAGTTTCTGAGTTTGTAAATCCAGAAACCCATTTTGGTGCTGGAAGGATGGTGAGCCTGGAAAGGGGGAGCTCCACACAACTCTATTCTCCTCCCATGCTTAGTTCCATGCATCTCTTCCTTTTGTCTGTTCTGAATTCAAGTCTTTAAAGTAAATTAGTAGTAGTAAGTCTCCTGAGTTTGATGAGCTATTCTAACAAATAATTGAACCTGAAAGGGCAGGAGTTGTGGGAATCCCCAATTTTGTGGCCAAGTTGGATAGAAATGTAAATTTTCTAGGCACCCAATTCTTGTGACTGTCATCTGATGTGAGGGCAGCCTTGTGGGATGGAGACTGAGAATCTGAAACAGCTCTGGGTAGTTAGTGTCGGAACTGAAATTATTTGTAGGATACCTAATTGGTGACTGGAGTCTTGTAGATCTGGTTGATATGAAAAAAAAGCTTGAATCTTTGTTATTGTTTAATGAGACAGTCTACTGTCATCATCATTTTGATGCTCAAATTTTTCAAATGGAAGAACTTTTAGCTGTCTTTTTGATATAGTTTCATCATTCTTTGAGGAGTTCCTATTTTCTGCCATGGAATAATGTTTAAATTTAATCTTGGGCTTTTCCTGATTCGTTCTGTCATTGTATTCCTGGAGAATAATTTTTTAAATCAATTTCAGGGTGCTAATTCTGCTTATTGTTACTGGTGTACCCAGTGGTCATAACTAGGATACATAGTATGTATGTTCCTCTAGACACACACACATATATATATATATATATTACATCACATATATTTATTTTAATGTACATATATCATTTGCATATTTATATAGAGCTGTAAGGACTCCATATGATTATAAATACAGAATATTTAATTCCAATTCAGCATAATAGATATTACCTTTAATATTTTATACTTCTAAAGTATGCTTCTTACTCTATAACCTTCCTCACAGAAGAAGTTAAGTCTTTTGTGGTTTATTTATATGTTGATTCTAAAAACTTTACTGAAAAACAATGAACACATTTTAGATAATTATAGTAGCATACAACATACTTTTTCATTGTAGGGACACGTAACGTTTGTTAGGATCACTTTTATTTTTTTCACATTTGAAGATACAATATAATGATCTCTAAGGAGAATGTTTTCAGAGATAAATAGATTTTCTCTTTTATACCCTCCACCAGTTAAGTTTGTTAAATCTTCAGATTTTCTCCTCATTCATGATAGTCTTGTTTATCTGTCCTTCTTTCTCATCTTGATTTACTCTGAGAATTCACTTTTTGACTCATTGATCTTCCTGAAAACGTGGCCTCGTAGTACACATCCATGCTCTTCCCAATGAAACCCACTGTTTGCTGAATATTTCAGGCTATGTTTTCTTTCATTTTACTAAATGCACACCCCAAAAGAGCCTAAGCATTTTCTGAATATTTGAGAAATAACTTTATTCTCCCCTCTATTAAATTCAGCTATTGTGAATGCTTATTAAAATTAGATTTAAAACATTCTTCCATTATCTTTCAATATCTTGTAATGTCATTGAGAAGTCTGCTACTAATCTGGTC
Source organism: Solenodon paradoxus (assembly GCA_004363575.1). NCBI lineage: Eukaryota > Metazoa > Chordata > Mammalia > Eulipotyphla > Solenodontidae > Solenodon > Solenodon paradoxus. The sequence continues at coordinate 198,142 of RJWH01000033.1, forward strand.
CTCATTCCATTTTAATGATTCTATAATCATATTTAGGATAAAATCTTAATTCTTAGTATGCTAACTTTGTATACCAATGAGTCTAGGTGGGATTATCTTTTTATTCAAATGGGCAAATGGTCGGCACTTTCAGTCTGAAAATTCTTGATACTTGACAGCTCTAAGGTCTTGATCATTTTCTATTACTTAATATTTTCCTTTTTGCCTCTTTTTCTATGATTTCTCTTATCCATGTTAATTAGATGCAGGAATCCTTGTTTTTCTTGTCTGAAGTATGAGAGACATTTTATTGCTTTATATTTCTCTAATTTTTCTGCCAAAATTTCTATAAACTTTTTAATTTTGACAGTTTAAAAACTATTTTAAGGAGTTATAATCTATACTTAACATATTTTTATATCATTCTTTTCTTTTTCTTTTAAAAATATTAAATTGAGAGCTATTAATTAGTGTTCTAATGCACCCCAAACAGTTGCTTTTATTTTCCTTAAAGAGAACATTAATTCTCTTTTGAGAAGAACTGTTTTTTTCCTCTGTTTGTCTATTTGCCTAGGAGTTGAAAATGCCAGCACTGGAAGTTCTGAGTTTATACAGTCTTCTTTGGGAAGAGTCATTCAACACTACCTCCTCTTGCTTTCCTAGTATCCTCTTTTCCTTCTTCTCCATCCTACCTGCAGTTTCTGTGCTCACATGTGTTGGAACTCTGTCTTATAGACTGATTTTCTTCTAGACTGTTCTCTTGTGTATCTTCTAGGCTGTAGTTTTGCCCATATGACATTTCCTTAATCTATTTGTTATTGCAGGTATATAAACTTAATATAGGCAACATTTATATGTACATTTTCCCCACATTTTTTGCCTTTTAAAATCAAAACAACAGATATTTTACAATAGATCAGGCATATAAATTGCTTTAAAGGTGGGAGGCAGTATCAGGTAAACAGATAATTAACTAATGTGCTTTATCTGTTATCTCGAATCAAGTTTCTCTGGTTTCTAAATTCTGAAGTTCGTAACAAAAAAAGGTAGTCATGTATTCCCAAATTACTCTACGTGGTGCCACTGTAAGAAAGAAAGAAGGAAAAGAAGAAAGGTAATAAGGAAGGGAGAAAAAATCCAACATAGCATAGTATGTTTAGAAGCTATGATAGAAAAATTATAATATGTAGGAAGTATTCATGTAAAATTTATGCAGTAACAGTTAAATGAATAAAATTGAAAGAAAACATTAGTTCTTATCATTAGTATGACATCCAAATTTCATATCTTGGAAAAGAAATAATATTGGGACGTCCCAATATGGATTCCATGAAATATCATTCTTTGAGGTTTGAAGTCTTTCTGTCTCTGTCTTGTCTGTCTGTCTCTCTTCCTCTCTTCATCTTTCTCTAATTTCTTCTGACAAATACGTTTGAGAAACATGGTTTGTGTTTCATTTGGAGAATCACAAAGTTTATTATCATATTAAAGCCTGAAAAATCATTTAATAAAAAAACCTACTAATGTTGTTTAATCTAGTATACACAAACTTTGATTCTAAAATATTTTTTGGCAGTTACATAATTTCACAACAAATTTCAAGTTTCAAGAAACATCTTTAGATTATGCTAGGATAATGGAATAAATTAAATAATGATTTCTGGGCAAAACCTTGGTATTAAATAATTGGTAGTGCTTTTGTTTTCATTCAATATTTTTTTCTGGTTTCAAGCTCAGTTAATTGTAGTCTATTCTCTAGATTGTATTCAAAGTCTTTTATTCTTTCTAGTTTTCCAATTTTTCTCATTATACTCTTAAGAATTATTTAAAAATTATTATATTCTTCGATAATTTCTTTAGATGTTTTTACTAACTTCATCAAAGATTACTCTTTTCTCTGCTTTAAAGTGTGGTATGCTTTTAGAAGTATATAAGTATATTCATTACATGAGGTAAATCAGGAGTCACTGTTTCCTTGATCAATTTATTTTCTATTGAAATAAAGAAAATGAGTAAAACAAGGCAAATTAAGAGATGCATTTACATGACCTTGGCCTCATATCGTCTTTAGCAGAGAAAAGTATTCATCTTATTGCTTTTTTATTTCTAATAAGGTAGAGGCCTTTGTCTAAAAGGTATAACATCAGAATAACAAGACATTCTCTTTTGACTTAAATCTGACCTTCTCTACATCCCATGCAGCGGCCTTTACTGAGAGTCAACTATTTAGGCTGCCAGAGATCGTTCTCTCTTAAAAAATTCTTCCTGGAATTCTGTAATAAACTTGTAGAGGGAAAAGGCAAATAAAGTCAAATTGCCTTATGGAATCTAAATACAAGAATTATAATAGCAGTACTTTTGACTTTTTTCTAGAAATGTATCAACTATTGATGTAGACACATTATGCTATCTTGATTTAAATTCTTAATTTTTCTCAATTATTTTTGATTACTTTGGACTGACATGCTTTTAACCAGATTGCTTTAAAATAGAAAGTGGGAGAAATCTTATCCTAAAACAAAAACTAAAAAACAAACAAAAAAAGTCATTCTAACATAACTAGTTTTTTTGGTCTTCATATATGAATGATCAAAGTAATGAGTGATCCTAAGTAATTCAATCATTTTTCATATGATGTTAACAAGCAATAGGTCAGGATGTGACAGAATAACTTATCTGCTATTGAGGAGCAATATTTTTGTGCTATGGTTACATTGTTAAGCAAACTAAAATAAGCAAATCTTCATGCCAGGGTCTTAATGTCATTTTGCTTGGCTGAGAAAATCTGAAACATCTCTGAGAAGACATATTTTAAGAGAGCATTAGGACCTGCATACTTTTAGAATGCTAATAGAGCCTATCAGCCCCTCTAGTTTTAGCTGCCAGAAATTATGATTCATAGTTCTTGATAGCATAGAACAGAAAACACTGTAGAGAAAAAATTTTTTAACAGATTGCTCAGGAATGATTTCTGAGTGCTAATCAGGCATTTCCTTCAAGAAAATGTATACTTCTGTTTTGAAAAATGATTCTTGAAAAATGTTTTTACTTTCTTATAGCCCCAATTATTGATGCATTCTTAGTAGTATTAATAAAATAGAATGGTGGAAGAATATACAGCATTATAATGATTTATAATAACAAAAATGACACAGCTGAAAAGTAGCCTGTAAAGAATGTTTCAAAGGAACATAGTGTGTGTGTGTATCTATGTAAAGATTCTGGAGAACATAATAATACTGTATTCTCCTAATATTTTTGTTATTGTTTTGGAAAAAAACAAACATTTAAAATAATCTAAAAAGAATTACTTAGGAATGTAAAACTTCAAAATATGGGATAACATTCTGAATTAGCTGATTTATGCTAGACATCTTTGGAATAATTTTGACTTAAAGGTTTAAAAAATCATTTGTTATCATTATTATTGCAAGTCAAAGTATTTTGGCATCGCATAAGAACTCTTTTGCAGAAACCTAAGTCATGTATGTTTTGATTGTGATAATATATTCTTTGATGCTACCATTTTTTTTCTATGAATATTAGCTTTATTTATGACATGACTTTCTCTCAAATTTTAGTTTCCTGGACTATTATTATCTTTACCTTAAAAAGATTTCTCCTTCCTTTCTTAGTACAGCACATTTGCAATTTACAGGAATGTGAAGAGAATACTTTTGCTATTAAGAACCTTGCAGTGTGGTTGGTTATTTAGCTTTAGAATGGGCTTTTAAACAAAAAATAACTGCTTTGTGGGAATTTTCAGGTACAAGAAAGCATCTTACAAAGAAATCTCTTATCCAACTGATCAGTCAGTATTAAAAAAAAATGCATGTTTGGGATATTGCACATTGCAATATGCAAAGCGTTTGTGTTTTAATTAAAATTTTAGAGGAAAAACTCATTCACATGAATTAATAGCAAGATTTTTAGCATGTTGCATAAATGGTGACAAAATTTACATCTTTGTATTCAAGAAGAGTATGGAGCTACTTGGTGAAGATCACTACATATGTTAAATCCTTTCAACATGTGCTATAAATATTAAAGATCTGTGGCTATTAAATTATGTGAGAGCAAATGACTCATGAGTAATTACAAATACCTGTTCTGCTTCTACTTATCACTTATTTTCTAAAAAGTAGCATGGAAATGAAATGCAAACATAACATAAAAGAGTATAACTTCCTGTTAAATGATGCTTTATCATATAATGGGATATTAGAGACTAATTCAATGCAGGACTAAACCAACATTTGAAGAAAATGAGAATTCCTGAAGCCAAGAGCTTCAGCATCCTCTAAGTACAGGGTGACTGCGTGTCCCTCTACAAATTTCTGCTTTAGTTCTAATTGTTCATGTGAAACAGCAAAAGACTTTAGGAGAAAAGGGATTTTAAAATTCAAAAAAGTCAAAATAAGAAAGTATACAGTATAAGAAAACAACATAAACTTGTATAAAAACCATCTGTAGAGCCAATGAATAAAATGAAGTAAAATTTGAGTTAGACTTTTATTGCATATCAAATATGTTCTTGGTAATTCTCATCATTTTGTTTGAGTCCCCATCCCTTCACCTATTTTCTTCTGACTTTTTCATTTTATCTGACTTTGATGAATGGATGTGCTACTTTTAATACACTGTCAAAGGGAAGAAGCACTTTCTGGTTCTTATGGCACAGCCACTTTGTTACTAGAAGTAGTGGCTACTGTCATAGAATGTTGGAGAGGGTGAGGCTGTGCCTCCTTGGAGTCCAGTCCTCTGAGGAGCACCAGGCTGGTCAGATGATATCTGAAGAAAGGAAAACACTGAAGACATCCAAGTACTGTCATTGTGCAGGTAGAAAAATAATACCTGTATGACCTAGAGAAGGGTATCAAGAAGCTGAAAGGCTCCATCACTTTTCAAGGTACACACAGTGGGAAGTGACCCTGGCAACCGCTTCAGGAAGAATAAAACTCATGTCATTTATGATTTTCAAAGCATTTCTTTTTTCATTATCATACTTGCTCCCTAGCAGGGGTTAATTTACCCCACCCACTCCCTGAACCCCAGATGTAAGTGGTATGAAAATAAAGAGACTTCAGGTTATCGAGTCTTAGTTTTTGTTCCGTACTGTTCCCAGAAGGCTAGAGAATCCCATATTCACAAGTCTGTCTGGAGCAGGAGTAAGTTATTGTTTGTCGATGATAAGGATCTGGTCTCCATTGATACTTGATTTCCAACTTAACGGAGCAAAATTAAAAGATGTCAAGCAGTGGGGATTCTCTCCATGTCTTACTCTGCTGAAACTGTTAGAGATGATATCCTCTTTTAGTGCCTTCTGTAAAATTCCTATTGCCTGTCAACACCCATGAATGCTTAAGGGAAAGAAGTTTTATAGTCCTTTTGAGGATGAAGCAGGACATGTTTCTGGAAACTTCTCCCTGTTAATCTCTTCTTTGAGGAGTTGTTTGTATCTCCTAATAATCAATGTCACTCTGGATACAAAATTTTTCTTACCTGGGCACACAAACTTGGGAGTTTTCACTAAACTATTTCTGTCCAACATTACTGACATTTAAAAAAAAAGCATTCAGTAACCCGTCTTCTAAATAATGAATAAAACTGTCTGAACACATATACATTTGATACGCTCCAAAAGACTCATTTTCTTTCAGACATATGCTGAGGCTGGTGAAATGAGGTATCATTTTGTTGTTAAATTTTCACAATCTTTTCTGCAGAATATTGATAATTTATTAAGTACTATCTCTGTTCTAGGCATTGTGCTCTCTATCTCTCTCTCTCTCTATAAATATATATATGTATAATTATAATGCTGATTCCAGAAAAACAAATGTCTGTCCAAGGTACTTTGGCAGAGGTGAGTTTTAGATTTTATTGAAACTTTTCTCCCTTTGTAAAGCTACGTTTTGAAACCTTATGTCAACATAAGTTTCAAAATGAAAAATTGTTCATGATTAACAGTTTTTTCCTGAGGTGTTTCAGCAGTGGGAGGACCCTTAGATAAGAGAACACAGAACTGTCTGGTCCTTCTCAGTCTCGCACTGTCACATGGAGAATGAATTGATTGCTTATGATGACTGAATAGGAGTCAGAATGCCATCCTATTACCTTAGATGAAAAATAGAATTCACACACCAGCCTCGTAAGCACACTCACTCATTGAGGCAGTTTTACCTGAACTCTGTTTCTTTTTAACAGAGGTCGTTTGATGAAACTAGAAGAAGAATATGATGAATCTAATAATAAATAGATATCAGCTGTTATAGCCACCTCTAGAATAAGAATAGAAGAGTCCAAAATTTTGGCTAATTATTTGCCTCTTTTAGACAGAGCTGGGCAGAATTGCTAATATGTGCCTCTGCGATTCTTTAAAAATCTTTCAATGATTGACCAACTCACTTGAATACACTTTTATCTTTTTCCTTATTTTAAAATTTTGTCAGTATAGTCATTCATGTATTACAATCAAATGTTGCAGATCTTGGAGTTGTTTCTTTTTTGAGATAATTATATATATCTTCTCTGGTACATATCATGATGATATTGAATTAAATTTCTCAAAAATACATCTGAATTTCAAATATTGAAAGCACCATACTTAAGAATACTGTGTGAAATGGGTGAAAGGGCTCAAAAAGTACAAAAATCTAGTTATGAATAAATGAGTCATAAGGAAATAATAGATAGCACTATGACTATAGTTAATAACAGTGTATTGCTTATTTGAAAGTTGCTGAGAGTAAATCTTATAAGTTCTGATCACAAGAAAAAATTCCAGCTATGTGTGGTTACAGATGTGAATAGACGGTATGACCATTTCATGACATGTACAAATATGGACTAATTAAGTTTTGCACCTGAAATTAATATCCTCTATGTCATTTATGCCTGAAAATATAGAGAATATTGTATTAATAAGCATTAAATAATCATTACTAGGCTGACTGACTAGTACTGTGTTTCAGCCTATCACAGAAGGACATTGGTATTAATAGCTAAGAAATTAGGAAGAGAATAAGGGGAAAAAGAAAATTGTTAACGTGTCTCTTCTTGAGTTCCATTTGATTATGGTCCTGGGTCCTCCTTTGCTTACTTTATGCTTAGCCCAGACACTTGACAGTGTCCTTGTTTTTACAAATTTGTAAGGAAGAGCTATTTTTTTTCCAGATAAGGTACCTTACTATAAATATTTGATTTGAATTTTACATGAGAAGTTTCAAATTGTCCAATTTGTTATTTGTGATTTTTGGGCTTTCATTTTCTAGCCCATGTTAAAGTCAAGTGCCCTTTGGGGAAGAGTCTTGCTTTGTTACTTGTGCAGAGTCCTCTTAAGAACTTCCTTCTGATGCCCTTGTATTCTGTCATTGTGACTTGGGTAGTGCATATTGGAGGAGGGGAATAATAGACCCTGCAAGCTTTCCTTTCAGCATGAGCCATTCTGAGGACCTTCTACTCTGTAGATGATTTCACAGTGGTTAAGTTTGATATTACTAAGGAGGTAGGACATTGAAAGACTGAATGAAATTCATGTGGGTATTTGTACTGTCATTCCCTGAAATGTATCTGTGGACTTGAGATCATTACTAAAAAACAGTGGAAAGAGGTCAATTAAGAAAGAAATATTTATTAATATAACTAATAAAGCTATTTTTGTTCTTTACTGGAGATCAAAGTACTGCCAGGAAAAATGTAAGTAAATAAAAAGAACATTTACAATGAACTTAAAATCTATGATTCAAATCTGGAGTAGTCTCATTTGCAGGACATTTTCAATTTTTAAACTGAATCATATGGGTATTTTTCAGCCTTTTGAGATGAAAGGTTTGTTTTAGAAGTAGCAATCTGAATGTCATTATGAAAGCAGAAAACAAGATATCAGGTAGTTCTTAAGGCACTCTGTTCAGTTTTGGTAGTGTATATTTGTCATGAGACAGTACATTTATCTCAGTCATGGTAGATCAGAGGTTTATGATATTAAAAATGATAGAATATAAAAAATACCATTTTATTGTCATTGTACTAAATATCATGCCAGATATCTTTTATAGGAGAATCTTGCAACACTTTAGCTAAATATATAAAATAATATATAATGGGAATGTGAGTGCTAGTATATAATCCCTTCTATTTAATTTCCAAACAATATGAAAAACCTTAGCCTATATAAATGACCAAACATGCATTCTTTTTCTAAAAAGTTTCTGGGTTTAGGGTTGTTGCCTGAACTTTTAAAACAAAACAACCACAGTCTTCTCCTCTTCCTCTTCTCCCCCTCACTGTCCCCCTCCCCATCCCTCTCTCGTTTTTTCCTTCTCCTCCCCCTCCTCTTCCTCTTCCTCTTCCTCTTCTGTCTTCTCCTTTTCTTCCTTTTTCTTCTCTTCCACTTCCTCCTCCTATTCAAAGAATCCTGGAATCACATAGATTATACACCTTAAGGAAAGTGATTCACCTGTTTCCAGGCTGATAGTGCTATACTGGATGGAGAAAATACTCCTTTCAGATTTGTTATGAATATACTGGTTGCCCTTTAATAGGCCAGATGGGAAGATCTGTGAAAGTATCAACGAGATCAAAAGTGGAATTTTCCTGGAAACTAGTAGAAGACTCAATGAACACCTTCAGAAAAGTGATTCTCAAATATTGTGGGATTCAGGCTGCCCTGTGATGATGCTTTCATTACATTGCGGTGAAATGAAATCATCAAGAAATAAACTTTTTATTAAATGTATTCTTTTTTGTACAATAATCCTTATTGCAAGATTCTGTACTGCCTTAATTTTGGTGTTTATATTTCTTAATGATGATAGTGAGTGTAGTTACTTAATGTACTTCCTTGGTAAACTAAAAAATTAATGGTAACTCTCACTTTCTAACATTTGGGGATATGTTTCACTAGTTTACAAAATTCCCAAAATTCAGGGAACCCAGCATTAGGAGGATATTAGTTTGCTATAGAGCAGGTTCTTTGTTTATTATTCTTTTTGGTTAGATTTTACTACAATATCAGGATCATTACAATCAGTGACTCTGGCCTGATTTTTATGTTAGATTAGAAACCAGATACAGGAGTAGTTTTAAAGCTATTTAACATTATTCAAAGCTTAAGATTTTTTGGGGGGGTAGAATTTGGCCAATATAGTTATGGCCTAAATACTGTTAACAGAGGGCCACTGTCAGATTCTGGAAGTGTCTCATAAACAAATAGTACATTTTATACTGGCACAGTTTGTTTGTTTGTACATTATTTATGCTTAAATCTGACAAGTGATAGAAACAAAGTGAATTTTGCACCTTTAGAAAACATGTTGCCCAGTTAACAAGAACATTTCTGGTAATTTACATGCCAGAGCTAATCTGGGTTTCTATACCTTGTAAATGTACCTCTGAAGAATAAACCCTTCCTTAATCTCAGCAGCTGTGTCCTATACAGCACAAGAAGACATAAATTGGCTTCTAAATTGTGTGAATATGCTACAGAACTATGAACTGCATTACTTACTAAAATGAGCTCTCAATTAGACATATTTACAAAAAAAAATGGATATTTATAGGAAATAGACTTCAGTGTTCCTGTAAGTCAGCTTTACCCTCCAAAAACCATGTTGCAAATTGCTCAGCCATTCAAATTCTGTCAATAGACTTCAGATAAGGCATCAATGAGAAAAAAAAAGGACGTGGGTGGGAGGGAATAAGTTTGGACAAAAGTTGTATGTCAGTATTCTGACCCAAATTTCATCTGTTTACCAAGACCTTGCCATTTTTTTCTTGAAGACTCATTTTATTATTAAGCATTAAAAAAACCTTCTGTACTTCAATTATTTTATTCCACACTAGGGTCTATTTAAATATTTAATAACCACTTTTATTTTTAATGAATTTTAAGCATATATTAAATATTATAAAAACTTCTTGACAATGAAATAAAAAACCAAAAAAAGTACTTAGAACACTTTTACTAAGGATGATAGGCATACACTAATTATATGTCTAATATGTATTTCTTAAATGCATCCATGACTGCACATTAGAATCAACCACAGAGTTTTAAACCATACTGCTGTCTGACCCACCTGGTTTGGGCTTGGACCAGAGTGTTTTTAAAGCTCTGTGGGTAATTTCAATAGCTCTAAAGAAATGTAAGTTCTGTCCTAACACAGGCACTTCTGAAAAAAAAGGTGACTACATGAAACAGTGTGTTTTCTTACATATTATTTGTCTTTAAAAAATTTTGTTTCAACATTAAATTTTAGATCTATTTCTTCCTAAAACTATTTTTTTCTTTTCTTTTTTTTTTTTTTTTTGAGGTGTGGAAATATTGGAAAGGAAATATTTTCAGGGAGAATCTTGATTCTCAGTTTCTTCTATATTCTCTGCATATATCATCCCTTTCCATCCTTCCTTCTCTTCTAGAACTAATTTCCCACTCCTACCACTGCTCACCCTCATCCAGGAATGAGCTTATGTCTTCACCATGCTGAGTGGGCTTTAGCATCCTTGCATATGTTCAATTCTTTAAAATCTGTTGAAATTCAATAAAAGACCAGGAAACATAGGAATGATGCCAGGAGAGAGTGAGAGTGCTAAGTGGAGGAGGATCTTTCCCCAGGGATTGGAGGTATTTTAGGATCAAATTGTGTATATGCATATGTATGCATTTAGTACATGTATGTGCTACAGTATTTGTGCCTATAGCATGTGCTATGTTGTGTTACAGGGGAATGGGCAGTATGATAATGTGATTTATATTTTACTGTACTGTGTACTGATTAAGATCAGGAACTTTCATTTATTGTTTTAGATCCTTGGTTTTATACAGTGGCTAGCGTATTGGTGGTTAGTAATTATCAGTAAAGTGAATGCATGCTAAAAGGATGGGAAAAAGGAAAGGAAGAAATATACACATAAGGTCATATTCAATATAACAGGACAGAATAAAAAGTTTAGAAGTTTTCAGCTATAGTAGCCACTCTCCTCTTTGTAGGTAAGAAGCATGTTTGACTGGGTTAGGAAAGGGAGAAGGAAGGCTATTCAGCAGATTTAGAAGAGATTGGCCCTTGGAGGTGCAAAAAAAGGTTGTCTCTAGAAGACCCGTGGTTTAAGAACCCTCCTATCTCCTTGGTAATCTCATCCCTTCACATGGGAGGAAAGGAAGAAGTAGATAATTAGTGGAGAATAGAAATCTAGAACTAAAATAGCTTTAGTAGTTGTGGAAAACCCTTTTTATTGTCCTTTATCCCCCACTGAACGGAGAATTGTACCAGTACATTTCTAACTGTCTTCTTCCCAAGACTGCTTGAAAATAGGGTGGGAACTACTGGTTTGTCAGAGGAAAAAAAGCTTTATCTCTACAGTGACCTAAAGAGCTGTGAGATTTCAAGGGATCCTTAGATTCCTTCTTCTAGGAATTAACAAACATTCCAGGGCTGCACTGTGGGAAAGAAAAGGAAAATGAAAAGAAGCATGTTTTATTTATTTTTCCTTGGGTGCTGGTCCTTTCTTTTTCTTTTCTTATTTTCCTTCTGTTTTTCATATGTTATAATGACTGGATAGATTAGATTTCTCCATAACAGAGAAACAGGTTACTTGCAGAGTTTTAAAGTTATCAATAATTGTATAGATTCTTATGCTTTATTATCTTAACTTAAGATTTAAAAAATATTTTTTAGTTTTAACTTCTGTTTTTCTTTCGAAAATAGTTCACTGTATTTGTGTGCAAGTGGGTGTGAGTTTATATATTTACAATAAAATTTTCTTTCTGAAAAAGACATCATGTTTTTCTTCCATAAGGGCATTAGTATTTTGTATTAATGTTAAAAAATGTTTCCTCTTCACAATTAAATATTAAAAGTCACTTGTGCTGATTATCTTATGACTGCCCTTGCAGTCCATGTTTCTCCCAGGGATACTGATTGCTGAGTGCCCTCTACTTCCAGGTTCGTCTTCATCAGAGATTAACAATGGTGGCCCATAGGTAAAACAGTGGGTTCAGGGTGTTTGTTTCCTCAGTTCCCTCCTTGGTGAATGACTGCTTGTTGGCTGGGTTCTCTAGTGAAGGTACAGCCCCTGCAAGTGAGTGATGCTTTATACTCATTGCTCTGTGGACTCTGGACATTCATACTCATGCCCCTTCAAGTCTCAGGGTATTTGGGCTCTCTATTATTGCTGGCTGGTCTGAGTATACCCTACCCCTGCCTTCATCTTTGTAAAATGGTCTTGCATTAAACTCTCTTCAGTTGCTACACTTTAGTGTGTCATCTCCTTGGACTCTGATCCTGCCTGATACGTTACCCCAGGACATCGATCCCAGACCCACATTGAATGATCTACATGTAGATAACTGAACGCCCCTTTCATCCTTGATAAGTTTTGGGAGAAGTCTGTCTTGTGTTTTGTCTTCTCATCTTCCGTTTTCTTCAGGAAGGATTTTATACTTTTCATTCTTCTTCAATTTGCTCCAACTGAGTGTTTAAATATCAACAGATATCTAGGGACACGGAGTGTATCAAGGAATGTATACATAAACAGAACTACCCTAGTGTGGCGCTCATGGTATTGGTAAATGATGGATTGGTATCTAAGATCTAAGGACACTGGCTCTATCTTGAAAATAGATGAAGTAAATTGTTTTTGTTTACCTGTGATTTCTCTGAGGTTATAAAGATTTCTGGAATTCAGGGGTGGGGGAAAGCATTTTCATTTTATGAAGTCACTGAAAGTTATTTCTTATCATTTTTCAAGTACTGACTCAAAATAACTTTGCTGTTTTCCCCTCAAATTTAGATATGCATGTCATCTTTCATCTATTTGAATAAGTTTATATGCCTGCATATCATCCCGGTTAAAAAAATAGTTGTTTTCTTTTTGTGAGCATATTTAGATTGGCTGTATCTTTATAATAACATAAAAACCCATAAACTTAAAATTATAAGCTATCTCTTTAATAGAAATTAAATGTTTCATACATTGTATCTTATTTTATTTGAAAGCTTAGAATCATCTATAGCGAAGGCGTGGGAATAGATGTTACTTTAAAAAAAATATATTATGAGAAATATGTAACATGTTGACAGATGAAAAAAAGTAGGGACTATTCTATAAACCTCCAATCATCAAATAAATGACATGTTTGAGTCAATCAATTTAAGAGGTTACCGGTCCACTGATGAAACCATTTGAAGAAAATGTGCTGTTTGATGTTACAGAAGCCCCAAACTGAATAAATGTGTCATCTGTTTTTCATTTTAATTCACTATTTCAGAAGTATTTACTGTGTATTAAAAAAATCATTTTTACCCTTTCAAATCTTTTGGACAACCTGGAAAAATTCAGAACAGTTTAACATATATCTATAAAAGCACATTCTCAGCCGAGTTATCTTGTTCATATGTGTTATTAATAACATTATATGTGAACTTTAACTTTTGTTAGAAAACTGTTATTTAACTGTTTATGTAGTTGCTGATATTTAAACAGAATCTATAAGATAAAGACTTAGTTCAAAAATAATTAAGGAGATTTAAAAGATGTACATCATATATTTGCAAAGTATTTCTATGTTGGGACAAAATATCTGAACGTATACTACTTAAAAAAAATATTTTGAAAGAAAAATTTCAAATTTAAGAAACAGATTATTTTGTATAATTTTCCATAAGAAAGTGTTGCTGGATTAAGAAATTATCCTAATTCATTTCTTCCTCCAGCTTCTGTCCTTCCTTGCGATTAACACCCAAGTATTGTTTTTCCTCTAGCATTTTTTTCCCTCTCCTCCACAGATTCCTTTTTAAAAGGATTTCTTTCTTCCCTCCACATCCTGCTCTCTCTTCTCTGTTCACTGCACTGTCAACCCCAGCCTCTCTCTTGAGACTGCTTCATCCTGGCCTACCTCAAGACTATGCTAATTTTCTCAGTTTGGCTGCTAAATCTTACACTATCCGGTAAACAGGCTACTGTCGATGCCTCTGGGTACCCATAATGCATCGCCTAAATCACTCTAAAGCCATCATTCCTTAATTCACTGATTTCTAGCCAGAAGCAGGGAGGGAAGCAAATATCAATGCCTTACTTTAAAGCTTTTGTCTTCTACTGGTTTTCATTAAAGAGATAGGAGAATGAAATGTAAAATGTAATTATCCTTAGATTTTTCTCGAGTTGGATTCTCAGAGCAAATATTTTTCACCAGCCATGTTTTGGCGGCAGCAGGCATGGAAAGTGGTGAGGGCAAGCGACAGGGGTGTTGAAAGTCCCTAAATGGGATCCTGTAATTTCTAGAAGAGAAAGAGTTCTGCAAACAGGAGACATGATTGCCTAGGTTTAATTAACAGTTCAAAGTATGGGGGAGGACTTATCATGGTAGGATGCATGTTTCTCGTTCTTTAATGAGTAAATGACCCACACTAGCGCATTAGCACATATCAGAAGCACATGGCAATGAAGAAGCTCGGTGATGGGAGATCTGATCAAAGTTTTTCAAAACTGGCTCCAAGTATTTGATGAAGAAGATTAACATGGGGACAATTTACCAAACAAATACAGCATAAAAAGCCAAGAAACCTTCTAAGGGACTACCAGGCTCCAGTTTGCCCACATAAAGAATATCATTAAACAGAAAGAAAACAAAGACAAGAACAAATATCTAGAGTGCTGAATCCGTAGAGGAACTGAACTGCCGACTGATGATTTCTTGTTCTATTTTTAATATATACCCCAGAAGATGTTTTCCGTTTTTGAAAGCAAACAAAGCAATGCATTTGACCTGGGTTCTCTTAAGCGTTCTAAAAGATGTCTGGACCAGAATTGGTTAATTAGCGCTTTGTGTTGCACTGTGTTACATATGACCTAACCAGAGATAAAAAGGTTTAAAGGTCTCTTGTAACCCTGCAATGCCATTTGTAACACAAAAATAACCCCCTTTCATTACTAGCATGCCACTGTAGCACGCAGGTTATTTTTTCCCTTCATTGCAATAAGGGCAGCTTTCGCATCAGAAGAATTCTTGGCAAATTAATGCGCTACCTCTTGGGCTAATTAAATTAGAAAGGATCAAAAATACAGAGCGGCTTTTGTGGTGGACACAATGTCGTGCTTCATGCGTCTTGCTCAGAGAGGAATTTCTGCCATTTAGCCCCCTTTTGCCTCTAGCAGTGTTCTGGACTCTCTAACACAGTCAAGTTCCTAATTTGCCTCAATGAGAGAGAATTATTAACTGATAATAAGAAAAGGAGCATTCACAGCTCCAGGCTGGGCTGTGTGGAAAAGAGGGATCTACCCAGCACCTGAAGCACATGCAATTTTTATTAATTCCTGCCTAAAACAATGCATTCAGGAGTAAAATTGCTGTGCAGATGACAAAAACAATTACGCCTTTGATTCGTTTATTCTGAAAATGTGAGCTACTTTAGCTCAACTATAACCAGATTAAACAACTAAAACGGTCGCCTCACCTCTTTTAAAATCCAGTTTGGATTGTAGCAAGTGTGCTTTATGTTGAGAAGTTGTCACTGCCACTTAAACTGATTGTTCCTATTGAAATCGCTGAGTGCACAAGTGATTTTGACAATAATTAATATCGTTCCCTCTATATCGTGGTCCTTTGTTTGGAAGATGACACTGATGATGGCGTTGCTATCTTTATGGGCATTAATCCCAGAAAGGGAAATGGAGGCTCTTGAAATCAGTCCTTGCATGACTACGTACTTCTGTAAACTCACTGGCTTGCCGCTGTTTATAGAATCTTTTGGATGCAGGTTTGTGTCGCTGCCTTTTCGGTGTCACGGGATCTTGGAGCAACAAGATTCCTTCATTTCTACTTGTGTAACATCACTAATGGCCTGTTGCTTCACAGATATTGTTATTCCACACACATCAGAGTTTCTCTAGTTGATATTTGCAATGTTTCTTCTGTTCTTTTGGGGGTGACTCTATGTTACTGAGCTTTGTTGTCTTCCAGGTTCCATGTGTCCACAGTTACCCAAACTTGGACTAACCTACTTAGGCAACTATGTTACACTGAATGGTTTACTTTGTATATGAATAAGAAATATAAGCATTGAAAAAAGTGATCCCAACTGTGCTATGACCATACTTCTTCTACAGACTATTGACTTGGTCATACATTTTTGTTGGTTAAAAAAGTTTGTCAAAGTGAAAAACTTTCATTATGCTGTTTATTTTAGATGTTTATTCATGTTTAAGCCTCCTTCTAATGTATTAGAAGTTGCTGATTACTTTTGGCTATTCTGTTAGAATCTATGACATTTAAGGAGATTTTTATAGTATTTGTAAATCGATGACCTTAATCTGCTTAAATATTATCATAATGAATTCCTGTCTTTAAATTATCACCCAAAATTCCCTTCCTTGTGTGTAGCCTAAACTACTCACTGGTGAAACAAATTCAAGGGCTATTGGAGATACAGTCAGTGTGTCAAACCGATGATCTTCTTTGAAAGCCAGAGAACATTCTAATGCCATTTTCAAAATATGTGAATTTCAAAATTTCTTTTTGTTTGAATCAGTCACCCTACCTTTTACCCCTATCATTCTTTGGTGGTAGGAAATTATTTTAAACCAGGACAATTTATTTTAGTCTCATTGGTCATTTAACCATGTATTAGTAACTTTAGAAATTTGAGCTTCTTTCAGTCTACTTAATCCATACCTTCTCTTTCCATACTAATTTCAATACCACTTGTAAGTTTTCTTGGATTATTCTACATCACTCTATAATATCTTCCCTCTGACTCCTGTAGAATTAAATTAATTGAATAAAAAGACGTGGTTATTATATACTAAAAAATTCTCAATCTGGTCCCTGCAATTTGTATGCATGATCTTTTAATTACTTGAGAAGTGATATCATATAGTATGTTTTCTTTACTTGCCCATAGCGTCTATCTTGGCATACTACAGTTACTCTTTTATAATATTTTTTGTCAAATTGGATTCTTTAATGAGTATCAGGGATCAGTTCTTTTGGCAATGTTAAATGTTTTAATAAAAATAAGATATATAAGGTATCTTATGTAACTAACAACTAGTTTCTAAAGTCAGACTATAAAGAGAAAATCATATTATACAAAATACCTCAAGAATTCTTTGTTAGAAAGTTGCCATATTGGTGACCAGTGGGTTGTATTCCTTCATAAATTCAAATCAGCAAGGTATTCCCCCAGTACTACGATGGAATGGATATATATATATATATATATATATATATATATATATATATATGAACATACAGTAGTTGGCTCTATTTAATGTCCACATTGTAGAAAATAATGATTATCTGAGTCACCTTTAGTGCTGAAAGTGTTTTGCTATATACATACATATATATATATATATATATACACACACACACATAAATACATATATATATATGTGTGTGTGTATGTGCGTGTGTGTGTGTGTGTATGAAAAGCACAAGAGAATGGGGATCAGTTTAAGACAGAGTGGTTTCATGTCTCATTTTATGCTCATTCTGTGAAAATAGCTGGGGGAACACTGATGCATAACAAGATCTTTCCCCTTTTATTTATTTCTCTTTTTGGCTATTTTAATTATAGATGTAATCATATAGATTAGATATATTATAATGTGGCTCCATTGTGCAATTTCTCCTATAGTCCAGAAAAATCTTCCTTGCTACATTTTGAAGATCTGTTCAGTGCATGGATCTAGCTTGTAAATATAGTCATGGGGCTCTTCTTCTAACATCACATGTGCTTTAAGTTCTTTTGTCTTCATTACAACTAATTTCATGTGGTGGTCAGGCTATAATTGAAATCTAACCCTTCATTTGGGAAATATGTTACTACCTTAAATCCCAGTGTTGTGAAGGAAAGTGCATTTTAAGGATACAATATATGCTAGATTAGAAAAATCATTAATGAGTTTTCTTAATGTTCTCCAGGAGATCTGTAGGATTTTTTCATTGTTCTGCAGGATAAATAACCAAACCAAACAAACATCCCCCGCCACCAAGTGGGTATAAATTCAACGTCTTTAAGACCTTCACGCTTAGCTTTCCAAACTCATTGCCATTTGTCTTAATTTTCACAAAAAACTGTCAACCTAAAAGTTTGGAAAAGGCTCAGGGAAGGAAGGATCATACATGCTTTCTAGGTTGTCCCTTTACAGTTGGTTCTAAAACACAAGATAATATTACTAAGTATTCTTGGTATTCTCAGCTCTTTAATACTTACTTTTAATAAAAGAACTTAAAATCAAGGATGCTTAAATGGTTAAAATTTATCTACAGCTACTCATCTTCACATTGTGACTGCATGTGAAACATACTTTTACACATATGCCCTTTTAACAATAGAATGCATATTCTTTCATAAACTTTCACGGTAGTAAGTGGACCATATGAAAATGCCAATTCTTTTCTAAATGAATAATTGTAACATCTTAAAGTGGTGCTACAATCTATTTTTGATTTTCTCTACTTTTAAGCTCTTATGTTCCCTGAACATATATTTGACTCAGAGAAACATGTCTATTTTCTTTCTAGGATTCAAGAGTTCCGTGCTTGAAAATGTCATCTGTATGTGCTTTATTTTTATTTCAACCATACGTGCTTTTATAAGTATTTGAAAAGAAAATATTTAAAAAATTCGCAATAGAGAGAAGGGAATATATGTGAGTTACAGCAGCCCCAGGGTAACAGTATCTCACACACTAATGATTCAGATGAAGTTTATGTGTCTATTTATGCTGTCATTTATTTGGGGGAAGGGTAGCTATAGAAAGAAAACAGTATATAGCATGTTCTTAAATACCAGTGGTTTTTGAAAAAAAGGAAAAAAGAGAGAGCACCCTGAATATTATACTTATTTAACTAGGAGCAATCATTAGATAATTATTCACATTAATTCAGTTTCTTACAACAGTCTTACATTTATTGGCACTTCCTTTTTATTTCCTCCTTTGTGCTAAAAGAAGGGGTGAGTGTTATTTATTATTTGAAAGGAAACAGGCTTATTCGCTGATGAAATTTATACAAAAATATCCATATTTGATGTGGCTTTTGGGGACACATGGCATCTAAATTTTATACATGATCTTGAATTTTTCTTTAATTATTTCACAGTCAGATAAATAAGTGTTTATCAAAAAACAGGAAATTTGAACTCAGGTCTCATAAATGTAGGATGTAGATATCCGAGTCTAGTTTCTGACTTGGAGAGACTAAGTGCAGCATCTTGGAGAGCTCTATGTGATGATACAAAGCTAGAATTGGATGGGGAGCATTGCTAGGCAGCCAGAACTGTTATAAATGAGTGAAGGGCAATCTGAATGGATAAAATATGACTAAATTAGCATCATAATGAGGTATTTTTATACAGATAACTTATGCACATAGTTTACCCAGAAAATTAGCTTCCTAAGAGATGTTATAAGAAGTAAAACAGTGGTTTTTATTTCTAAATGTCTAAATAGAGTCCATAAAATGATTACACTAGCAAGTACATAGGTTCAATTTTGACATCATCACACTCTGAAAGAAAAGGCAGATGAGTCTGTACAAATTTTCAGGGGTCACCTTTTTTTGTGTGCACGTGACATATCTAAAGGAGTAAAAGGAGCTAAAGTTGGGGAATTAATTGGAAAATTATTAGTTCTTACAATGCAGCAGCAAGAATAAATTAAAGCAGATGCACATTGGAAAGTTTTCTTTCTGCTTTTACCGCACATCCATTTCTTTGCCTTTTGTAATTAAATAGAAAAGAAGGAGCAAACTATTTCCAGGTGTCTTGACTCAGTCTCTCAGTTTCAGAAATATCGATACATGAATTTACTACTGACAGGGGACAAGGGAAGAAAATCTCATCTCTTATGATCCTTTGTTACAAATATAGTTACAAAGTGGTGTAAAATAGTTCTTTTGAGTTCCAGATTTGTGACTACAAAAAATTGGGTATTTCTTTCTTTTTCTCTTTCCTTGAAAATCAAGTCCACCCTGTCTCGACCACATAAATAGAACAATTTTCCTCTGTGAACTGCCTGATGAGGCTGTGGCCAGATTCATATAAATGTCATGAAAACAGAGTACAGAATGGATTATTTTATGATTAAGATCTGTATGGATCTTTGTATGAATGCAGCGTGCTTTGGCAGGGTTTTGCTGCACGCACACTAGTTTTAGTGTGTGTGGTGGAAAAAATGGCCTGCCACACTGTCACTTTAATGTCTTTCTGAAAAGGAACAAAAATCACTGGGCTCCACCAAAGGTTACAGTAATCATACAAAGGTTTGGTCTGCTAACCAGTACAGTGTGTGTTGTATTTCTCATCATGATCTTAAGGAGAGTATGATTCAATAAAATTCCACAGTATTCTCAGCATTTTGGCATCAAATGACATGTTAACATCTAATTGTGATTGCAAGGTGAATTTTTACTTTTCTCTAGCTTATGTCATAATTTTTTTTTTCCATATCCCTGTATCAGTGAGCTGAAATCTTTCTCTTTCTGCGTCTTTCTCCTTCAGTTTAGATCTTCCAGGGAAAAGAGAGAGAGGGAGGCTTCATTCAGATTTATTTTTTTGAAACATCAGACAAGCTGCTATCAGCACATGGATGCCAACATGGTCCTTTAATAAAGAATTGTGGTTTAAGAATTTCATCCAAAGGATTAATGTATTAAAGTGAATAATAGCATCCAGGCAGTAGTGAAGATGATGATCAGAGGTGGTGAAAGAGAGATTATTGATCATCTGGCTCTATCAGTCACAAACAGGGAGGAGGAAAACAAAAGGGAGGAAAAGGAGATTAAAGAAATGAAATATAGTTAGTAATTTCAGCTGATTCTGTTGCTAATTACAAATCTTTGGCAAGAAGCCTTTGGTTATACAGTAACACTCCACTTATCTAATGGTCAGATTTCCAGCAGACTTTACCACTCAGAACACAGCTGAGATGTAGGAATTATTCCCCTCAAAGCCTTCACTGTGTAAGAATAACTTTCTCTGCTAGAGATGTTCAAGTCTCCCTGAAAAGTGTATTGCATTCATTTTGTATATATATTTAATATTGCTTATTTATTGTATTCATTATATGTATATGTTTAATATTGCTTATTTAACATACCTGTCTATATTTTTAAGCTACTTAAGTTCTTCTTTAAGTTATATAGTTGCTAAGGAGAAGGTGAAATGTATTCAGAACAGGAAGTATGTGCCATAAAATAAATATACATAAATAACCATTGTTTAATAGACAGCAATGAATTTTGTGAGAGAAAATTTTCAATTGTCTTGACTATAGAAAGAGAAAGACAGCTTTTAGCTGTGGAGCCCAAGGAAATCTCTACAGAAAGAGCCATTGGAATTTGGCCTAGAGGAATTAGCTAGGATTTGAAGATAGGAACTGGGTTTGAGCTTATGAGTATTTTATAGATGACTTGCCTGTTGCTGGGGTGGGAAGGTCATGAGAAGGGGAGACTGGAAAGATATTTGAAAACAAAGAAGACATAAAGGTAAATCAAAGGTAAAGGTTATAATCAGAAGATTGGATGGGTTTTAAACCATAAAATGTAAATAACAAGAGAAGGAAGTTTAAAGACAGATACTTAGAATTCATATTAGTGAGAGTAAAACATGGAGGAACTAAAGAAGTTACTAAAAGTATAATAATGAGAAAAGACTATCATAAACTGCATCATTTTGGAAAATAGAATGTGAAGCTTATATGAAGAAGAGGAAATAGAACAAACACACACTGAGTATCAATGATATGTTAACTCTAGACAGACACTGTATTATTTAGTCTACTCAGGTAACCTATTAGACATACATTCTTACACTAATTTTACAAAGAAAGACTTTGACTTTCAGAGAGGTTAGGTAGCATGTCCAAGATTATACAGCTGTCAGGTCCTGAATTGTAATTTGGGCTCAGGTCTGTTCAACTTTAAAGTCCACGATTTGTCACTATTCTATTTCGCATGTGGGTTTCATGTATGTAGAAGAGGAGGGGCTTTTGATTGGTTGACTTTCAGTGAAGTAGTGAGAGTGGAAGAAATAATTGGGTGATGGATTCAGTTTAGTTCATATGCTGTTTATTGGGCACATGCTGTGTAATGAGTAACTGTTCTACCTGCTCTAGTACAAAGGGCCTAACCCTTGTTCTCAAGTAGCTTGCTGTTGGAAAAGGGTGAAGCAGACACCAAGATAATTTTACCCCAATAATAGTATCTGTTCTGAGAACACAGTTTGTCTTTTCAAAAAGGAGAATGAAATTGTAATAAAAAAATGAAGTAAAGTTTTTGAGTTTTAACATAATGTACATGTGAAGATGCATGAAAGGACCAAGGACATAGGAAACTGGTTAGGAAGGGATACTAGTCTTGAGGGGAAGAAAAGAAGAAATAATCTAATATTATCCATGGATATACTCTATGGAAACAAATTTTTAAGTCTGGATGTGAGCCTGGGTCTTTGGGTTTTATAGGTCGATACCCCAGCCACTAGTTCAGCATTTGAACCAACAGGTTGCACCTGTGCTACTAATTTTTAGCACATCAAATACTAAATAAATAATTTCTACTCATTGGTATAAGTTTTTATTGGTTTAATTCTGATAACAAGAATACATAGACATTTTTAATTATAATATTTATGTGATCTGTAATAATAATCACAAATTTGTCAACTTACTAGAAATGATAATGACTTCACTTAGAGAATGTTGAAAGAAATTGGCTCTTGGCTTGGGCACTATTGGGACTCTGTGACTAACTATGAATGCCTAGAATTCAGATTAAAAGTATTCATGAATCAGGTATCCAGAGAAAACTCTGTTATTTTGTAGGAAATATAACAATATTTTGTTAACCCATACTTTATGAAGACATAATATTTGTCATGGGTGTTATTATCTTTCTTTACCACCAAAAGCATTTTAGAAAAATAAAGCAATATCATATGAATTTACCTCTGGGCATATGGAAAAAAAAAGATTTAGAGGCCAACATTGATTTTTAAAAAGCAGCAATCTCTAACAGTAGGCTCCAAAAATAGCAATGACATTTTATTTTATTTTTTAAAAAATGTGCGCTTTATAACCTTTGCTATTTTACTCTCTGATAGGGTTAGAGCCCTTCATCCAACCAAAAATGACCTGCAACCTGCAAGTTATAATCCATGTTTTGAAACTCACATAATGATTTTGGCCTTTTTTTTTTTTTTAACTCAGTCATTCAACTGTGGTTCATTCACGTTTTATCCTGGTGTTATAATGCTGTAATTCAACTCAACAAAGTGCTATAATAATCTGTAGTCATTTACCATATATGATAGTTTTCTTCATCCTTTCTTCTTGGCTTCAGTGTTGTTTATCTAAATTGGGGATTTTTCTTCTCAGTTTTCCAGTTTACTCCACAGTTTTCTCTAGTTACCTCTTTTTTTTTGTTTTACTATTTCCTTCATACCTATTTAGTTATATTATGTTCTTTAATGCAATTCTATTTTATAATGCTGTATCTATAATGTGTCATGTATTCTCACTGAGACAATTCTCAAGATGTAGATTCAAGAGAATATTCATTTAAAAAATCATGTGTCTACTATCATATTGGTTGCCAGGGCTAATTTTTCTTACCCCCATTGTTGTTATCTATTGTTAGATGAAGGCAAATATATTCAAATAAGGTATTTCTGTTTAAGGTTTTAAGATTTTCTAATCTAAGAAGTATTCCAGGACCATACTCAGAGACTCTAACCATGGACTGTGGCGAATGTATCAGATTGAAGCCCAAGGGCATGGCCACATCATTATGACAATAGTTTAAGTTGTTAAGAAGCTCAAGGACCTGCAAGTGAGAATGTAATTCTCCATCAAGATTGCCAGCTGTTTCTAAGTGTTTGGAGACCAAGATGAAGACCACAAGAATCAGTGTGGCAGATTGTCAAAGCAATGATGCAGAAGCCTACCATTACCATTACAAGTCACAAGAGGTACAATTTTGTTTCCTGTGATGATAAAATCATAGTTGATCTCATTGAAAGCTAGAGTATAATTAGTTTGTGAATATTTCTAAAATTTAAACTTTTTTAAGGAAAAGAATCATCTAAACATAGTGTAAATGAAATAGTGTCTATATTTGTGAGAAAACTCAGAGAAAAATCATTTGCACAGTTCTCTTGCTGGCTCAAACATTTCCTAATTAGATTTGTGGGTTACATATTATAATTGGTAAAGGGGGCTACTGTAAAAAAGAAATTTAGTAGACCGATACTTTTGCTCAAAAGGTTTTGCTTTGGAGTTGACTGTAAATATGTGCTTTTCTACTGGCAAAATTTAACAAGGTGTAAACATCTATTGGAAGTCTTACATTTAAACCTACCTCCATTCAAGACAAAGAATATGAAAATAATCTGAAACTTAAATTATATGCAAATCTGTCTAAGCTTGGAATAAGATACATGGTTATCAAAATAACCATTGCCTAAGTACCAGATTTGTATCTGTTCTTCCCTGATTTCTACTCCTAAAATAGTCTGTCTACATTCTACTGGAAGATTCAGTATATGGTTCAAACAGGAAAGTTACATATGAGGCAGTAGTTAGTATTATAGGTTTCAGAATTGGACAGACATGGATTTAAATAGTGACTCTTAAATATACCAGTAATGTGACCTTACAAAAAGTTTAGTCATTATTCTTATGTAAAATATAAATAAAACTCCTAATACCTAGGGTTGTTGAGAGTATTATGTATGATAATACCTGTAAGTTTCTTAACATACTAGTTGACCTTGAACAATTCAAGAAATAAGAGCTAGTACAATTAGAATTCTTGTTAGGTCTTTAATTGCTCTGGTCTCCTGTGGCTCACAAAATTCTTTTTTAAAACAAATGAACAAACAATCACAGATTTACCACTGAATGAGTCAAGACAACCTGGGATAGCTCATTTTGAAGGGGTTGGTTGAATTTGCCATGAATGATCAGAAATACTAAGCCTAAGATGACTCTCGTTGTGAAATGTTAACTAATACCCATTTATTCATAGCATGTAATTATATTTTTCCTAAGGTTTTAGATTTAATAATCTGTGTATGATCAGAGTTTATTATATTTTGGTGGACAGTGTTTACTGTATTTTTGGAAGCATTTTGTTTATGGTGAAAGACATATTGGTCTAAAAATGGGATTGAATGTAAGTGAAGATTTTGATATTTTCACTTAGGACACACAGGATTATCTTGTGAAAAAGTTTACTCCCTAACTTTCTTGAGATTTAATTGAGATACAGCACTGTATAAGTTTAACGTACACAGCAGTAAACTTAATGGATGATATAACTGCTACTTCAGTGGAAGAAAATGATTTGATAATGTGGCTAGAGTTATAACAGGAATCCAGGGTTCATAACTTCTGGTCTTTTGGTGTGCTTATTTTCT
Source organism: Solenodon paradoxus (assembly GCA_004363575.1). Classification (NCBI taxonomy): domain Eukaryota; kingdom Metazoa; phylum Chordata; class Mammalia; order Eulipotyphla; family Solenodontidae; genus Solenodon; species Solenodon paradoxus. The sequence continues at coordinate 223,539 of RJWH01000033.1, forward strand.
TTACAATTCTTAAATACTATATGAAATCCCTATTTAAATATGCCTAGTAAAAATATTTTCTTTTATTCAATGATATTTCCAAGAGATAAATGGTATAATAATATTATTATTTGAGGTACTTGTGATCATATCCATAGTTATTAGAAACAGGTGTTTGACTCAATATATTTCTATTGAAAGAGGTCTAGTGCTTAATAATGAATGGGTCTTCTTCACAATCTTAATGCTGATATCTGAAGTATTCCTGACTTATTTTTCTCACTTCAGTTTATATTTTAAATCATTCTTGTTTACTCAGTAGTTAGGGAATTCTAAACGTCTTTAGGGTACCATCAAACATGGTAATCCCATAAGAGAAATAGTGAAATTCAGTTTCCTTTGCTGTTTAGTGCCTAAAATGAATTAACACAAATTCCTTATTCTTACATTATTCCATCACTGAAAAGTGATGGAAAACTACTTAGTCAACTGATGAAAACAATAGGCCTATACCTAGGATGAACACACATTTCTGGAATATTTGCTAGAATTTATGCAATAAATTTTGCCTTCAGTTGCATCATTTAATTTTGTACTTACATGATATCAGAAAGATAAGGTTGAAGAGATGGAAAATATAAATCAGTATACCTGGTTATTTACATTTTGAGAATAGAACTATGATTTATGTGCTGAATGGTATTATGTAAAATGAGACTACTGAAATCACACAGATGATTTAAGTTGTATTACTATCCTGCAGCTATATTTTTAGTCACTTATTGGAGGTATGAATCATTTTGCTCATTTTAATGACTTAAAGGTTATCTGCAACTATACCAATAGAACCAGTTATTTACTTAGTTAAGATAGTCAAAAATGACTTATTGTTTTAGTCTTTTGAAGTTGTGTCAATGACTTGAGTTTTTATGTATTTTGCATGGTAGGTTTGCATTGTTTCATCTTAGTTGTATTATTTCGAATGTGTTTTTGGTGTCATAGCTTTTCATATGAGATATTGCATTCTATAATAATATTACTCCCATTTCAGGACCAAGAATTCCATTTGAAAATCCATTAAATCATACAAGAATATACTGAAAGTGGTCTATTAACAGTGGCCATGATAGTACTCATAATAACAAATATTATCACTTTAAGGCCCTCAGAACCTTTCCTCTTCTAGGAAAATGCAGTCTTACTTTGTGACCACCACTTCAAATAGTAATTCATTTATTTAATTTCTTTATTTTTAAATATAAACATTTCTTTTTGTTTTATTTTAAATATTGTGTTACTGAAGTAACACTGGTACAATTACTTATACATTTCAGGTGTACAACATTATAGTTTGACATTTTGCATGCTATTCTGATTACCATGAAAAAACCAGTTTTTATCCATCACCAAACAACTGATCCTCTTTGCCTGTTTACCTGCTTTCTATTCCCCTTTCTCTCTGGTAAACATTGTTCTTTTGTAAGAGCCTAAGGACTTATTTTTGCTCTAGGTGTTTGTTTTGGGTATTTGACTTTTTCTGATTTATTTCACTCAGCATAATCCTCTCAAGTATAGCTAAGGAGTGGAGTATCAGGAGTATCCATTGAGTATCTGAACCTCATAATTATATCAGATTTCTTTGATATAAATATATTAATCTAGAAAGGCAGACTTTATGCCCATTTTATAGAGAAAGGAAATTGAGTCTTAGAAATTTTAAACAAATCAGAAACCATACTAGGCCAGTGTGATGCCAAAACCTATTCTTAATGCATGAAATCTTCTATGTTATTGATGTTTAACCTAAAGTTCTTTTGCGTTTAAAAATCCTGTTTCACCAACTACCTTTATTCTCACCTGTAAGTAGCACTGTGGGTAAGCTATCATTCTTTCTTTAGTTTTTTTAGAAATTGCAGACTGACGTACTACTCTTGAACTTACTGCTCTAAGTGCTCTGAAATTACTGCACCCGGGAGATTCAGGAACCTTGGATCAGGTACCTTCTAGGTGAGAATCAGGTACCTTCTAATTGTGGACTCATGATTTAATTGGATTGGGGAAAGCTGTTAATCAGTTTCCTGATTAATTTATACTTGGAAAGTCAGCATGATAAAGTAGCAAGAGCAGAGATAATAGAGTAAGATCAAACTAATGAAAACTCTGAACCCAGTGCATGCGGGAGCATCACTTCAGGCAAAATTTAGTCTCTTCAAGTCTTCCTTTCCTAGAACAAAGGATTTCCATAAAAATTTAGTGAAGGAATATATACCAAGTAATATGGAAAATAAATTTTCTACCTAGTTTGTTTTAAATAATTATATAATTTTATTGTTGTCTCTGAAGCATATTATATCCATTACTTCACAATTACTACTCAAGTCAGTTCTAGAAGCATACTCTATATCGTGGTGTATTTGAACCTGATTTTTGTCAGAGTTTCTGAGGATATTAGAACAATGACCAGTATGGTAGGGAAATTCACTATTCATGGGAAATTCACTAGTCACAGAAAATTCAAGTGCTCGGCTACTCTTTCCACTCCTTTCTAAGTCAAGCAATACCGTATGACTACTTCTAATCAATAGGCTATGGGGGGAAATAATGTGGGTCTCTTCTAGATAAGAAGCACTTAATAGACTGGTGTGTGGTCCTTCAGCTTTTTCTCTGATAGTGAATGTTCCTGTTGACATAGTTACAAGATAAAAGTAACCTGAATTTCTGAGCTATCAGTTGTAAGTTCCAAGACCCATAAAGGACCTAGCATGAGCAATCACTAAAATTTTATTAGTTATGTTGAGATTCTGAGGTATGTTAATTATTACAGCATTGTTATAGTTAACTCATTAATATATGCAGCCTTGGGAGGAGGCTGTTTCATTTACATGGTAAGATTACAAGTAACTAGAGAATATTAGGAGGAGTTCTAATAGATGACCCAAGTAATCTAAATTGGCACCAGACAGGAAAAGCCATTGGTACTAGTGACTAGTCTGTAGTTCTGTATAGAGAGAAAATTCTTTTTTCTAACATTTTTAAGCAAATGTTTTGTCACGTTAAGTATTTTCCTGTAGAATTATAGATGGATTTAGACCAGTTTATGCTTGATATGAAATGCTTCAATAATAAAAGAAAAAAAAACATACTGTAAAGTCAGGTTAACCCTCTTATAATCCAGAATTCACATCTCTTATTTTGTAACAAAATAAGTATTTTGAGGCAAGAGTGAAAACTCAGGAATAAAACTGTCCACTACTCAAGATTGTCTGTAACGATAATTGAGTTTGCAAAAAAAAAAAAAATTTCATGAAAATTCGACAATTCAGTTATTTCACTAACTGTAATGATAAAATCAGATCATGACTCAGCAATTCAGTCTCATAGCTACTGTCTCATAAGTGGCTGAAAAATTTGCACGACTATTATGTCCAGCAGGCCAGTTGCACAGTTGCCTCTAACTCCACAGACTTCATTTACTTCTCTGTCAAAATACCTATATTTGATAGTGTAGTTACAGAAAAAATTTGATTTCGTTATATATGATTTGATTTAGACTTTGTGGCTGATGAATAGCCACCATTTAGAACATACATGGGATTCTTACTGATTATGTTAATTTGATAAAATTTTTGTTTTAATTGTTTAATTATGCATTTCTATGTTGGATAGTGATGATATGACAAATGAGTGGGATACTAACAAGAGTAGACTATACAGAATGATTTTTGGGCTGGAAGTCAGGAGTCCTCTGATTTATTCTTGGCTTTCTTACAGATATATTTGTTATGTGAGGACATTGGACTGATCACCTAATTATTTTGGGTTTTAGTTTTCTTTATCTATAGAGTGAAGGTACTAATGCCTCTTATATTTAGAGTCATAGGGTTGATGTAAGAGAATCAAATGAGCCAAAGTATGTGAAAATGACCCATTGGCATACAAATGTCATATGTCCATTGATTAAAATGTGTGGGCAGATATATAACCAAATAACCACTTACTTGGCCAACTCTTGGTTCTTTGTCTTCCACCTTGGAACACTAAATCTGTTCCCTGGTCTCTTGTAGACATTTCCTAACCTTTCGCCCACCCCCCAAATCTCTGTCAAATGCTCCAGAGTACTCTCTGCATAACTGCATTACAGCACTTACCGCATTACGTGGGCAGGATATGTCTCTGCCTGTCTCCTCTACTAGACAGTGAACCACTTGAGAGCAGTGACAATATAGTTTTTATGTTTGCATCTCCCATTCCCAGCATAATGCTTGGCACAATGTCCGTGCTCCTAAATGTTTACCAAGCTGATCATAAAGCTTGGAGACACGAAGATGACTATTATATTTTTAAACAAATATTCTCATTTAAAATTTTTATTCCACTTGGCTGGTTGACAATATCCAATGAATATGACTTTGCAATTTTTAATTGGAAACCTTTTAATTTCTTAATTAGTTTCATACAATGTATGTTACATCTAGTAGCAAGCAATAAGAGTAATATTTTTTTCTGCTTCTAATATTACTAGGAATATTTTTTGTAAAACATGAAGATTCTTTGCAACTTTTTCCTTTTAAAGTTCTTCTGAGCAGTTTATGGAATGGCAATCTGCCAAATGGTGATCCATTTTCTCAAAAACATCGTTTGAGACCATGCCAGCCAGGCACACTAAGCTTATCTACTGCATCATAGTACAGTCACATAATTCGTGCAAAATTATGTTTGACATTAAATTATAAACCCTTAGTGTAATAATAAAAAAATAAATAACCTTAAAAGCAAATTAAAAAATATGTTTTCACTGGAGCAGGTTATTAGCCCACTGGAAACTTGATCTATAGTAGTCAATCCATGGGCATGCTTCCATTTCTGGAGGGGTTTGAAGTTTCTCTCTGTGCAGAGAAAAATCCCTAATTCATGAAAGGAAAATTAGCTAATAAAATAATTTTTTCCTCCTGAACTGCTCTGTTGATGAAAACATGTCCACTGCAATCATAGAAATGAATGACTTTTCAAATACAGTAGTTTGTGTTGCCATAAACAGAAGGATGGTAAGGCCATGGTGGTTCTTTGCCAAAGGAAAGCGTCACCAACTGTGTCCAGCTTTTCATTTTCTACTGAAGCATTCATAGGAATGGTTTCTTCTTGGGACTAGAAGAGTCCGAACAAGAGTCCATCAAAGAGAATCTAGGTTCTCTCCAAGTTTGTGCATCCTGACACCTTGCTCGTTAGTAAACTAACAATTCCAAGCCCCCAAAATATAAAATAATGAACGAATACTTCAACTTGATTATTCCTAGTATTTTAATCTTTGTAACCATTTTAAAAGACTCGATCAGTTCTCTCATTTGTTGAAAGACCTGCAAATTATACATGAAAATGTTGATGGCATCTAAATGACAGTCCTACGTTCTCATAGACGAATCCAGTAGTTTATATTCTGGTTAAAGCTGAATTCATTTCAGTCTGGGGTGCCCTTAAGCTGAGATTAAATGATTACATAGGTAGCTTCCATGCATGATAAATCACAGTAACAACCATGTAATAACAACAAAATTTATCTCCAATTTATTTGCTTATGAGGTTTAATTTTAATGGGTTTTCATATAAGTATAACATTTAGCCTTGCTTATTTTTAGTTAAAAATTAGTGTTGTTCTTGGAATTAAAATATATTTTTGCATCTGTATAAATGTTTATGAAAGATAACGAGTATTCCTTTATAAAAACATCAAAAGGAGATATGTTTTCTTAAATGTAATGACAAATAAAGCCCATGAATCAGATAGATTGCATCTGTGAGGAAGACACAAACCTACATTTTACCCAAGATAACATTTCAAAATGATTGTAACCTGCAAAATTGTAATGTGTTCTGCTGCCAAAATAATTTTAGGATTGGGAATTCATTTTCCAATGTGATTTTGGAAGTAAGAGATGAATTAATTATTGCAAGCACTGTGGTGTCACTAGAAGTCTGAAGTTATTGATTCAGATGAACATGGAACCAGCAATATAATTGGACCTAGTTCTTTTATCTTTCAAGAGCTTTTTTACATGACAACACAACATTCACACTGCTCCAAGGGATACCTTTGGCACCTCTACAATTCTAATTTCTTCCTACAGGCTGCTCCTCATTGTTGATTCTTGGAACTTGAGCAGGATACAGGGGGAGGGAGCTTGGTGTCCTTCTGTCTTCCTCAAGCAAGTCTTAGGTTTAGGGAGCTGTGGAATTATTTTTCTGGGGAGAGTAATTGCTCTTCTTAGCAAGGCACGCTAAACTTTGCTAGGAAATCCAATGGATTAGTGACCTGGAGGGGTCTGAAGTTGAGCTCACTTCATGCTCAAGGGGTGCTGGGTTGATCCTGCCCAGTCCAGAGGAGCCCTTCATTTAGGTCCACAATGCACAGCGGCATTAGAACAGAAGACAGGAGCAGAAGACAGAGTCAGGTGGTTTGAATCTTCTCACCAGACAGGTTTGGAATGCTGTCAAGTAATACAAGTTTGCTTTGACGTTAGAGATTCAAAAGGCTGTTTCAGTAGTGAAAATAAGTCCCAGGCCTATAGAAAGTAATGAAATGACTGGAGCTTGCAGGCATCATAATCTGTTTCTACAAGCAATTACTTATCCTCAGTTTTTCTGCCTTGGTTTTCTGGTGTAGATTGTATTTGTCTTTTCCTTTCTTTTCCCCCTTTTCTTATATTCTTCACAACAGAATGAGGTCAGTAAGCACATATTACATTGTTCTGATAATGTTTGTTAAGAGTTTCATATTCTGTCAGAAGTTGCTTTATTTATTTCTTTCCTTTTTCTTCCTTTCTACACTACAGAGTATAAAAGTAACTTCAACTGGGAAGGCAGAGATCATTAAAATAAAAGTAGTGATTTAAATAGTACAGATGGTTTTTCTGGGGCAAAAAAGTTCTTCAGCTCCAAGTCTACTCAGTCAAAGGCTCACTGGCTGTGAGTTAGGGGCACTTATATTATGGCCTTTGAGTTCCAGATTGAACATCTCTCCTCTGACTGAATTTTATTACCGTGTAATAAAATAAAAATCCAAGGTACTTAAACTCTTTTTAATGAGGACTACCAAAATATTTTTAAAGTTAGGCTGTGGCTCTCCCTTTCGCCCCTCTATATTTTAATGAGCTTGGGACAGTTAGAACATGTCTCTATACCATTAATATGATGAGGGCATAAGAAAAAATCAAATCAGCAGTAAATTTGTCAGATATGAAAGAAAATAACTAGGGCTTTTCCCCCTACTTAACTGATCAAGGTAACTGGGTGCTTGCCTCAAATTAAGGCCATTAGAACTGGTTTTAAAAAGAAAACAGGATCACTCATACAGCATTACTTCAGTTGTCTTTTTATTTTCTTCTACTTGAGCATTTGTTTATGCTAATCAAGGATTTGTGTTTCCTTAAAAAATATCAGCCAACCAATGTTAGACCCTAACTTTTCAAGTACTTTTTGAAGATTTCTAAAATATTGGTAATTGACACTGAAATTTTCAATGTGAAAAATATGACTAGGGGGTAGGCTTGGATCCTTTCTTTGCTAGTGCATTAAGTAAACTAATCTATCGTCTCTCTCTCTCTCTCTCTCTCTCTCTCTCTCTCTCTCTCTCTCTCTCTCTCTCTCTCTTTCTCTCGTATATGTACTAATTTAAAGAAGACTATAAGGATCAATTCTTTTTTAAATATCACATCAACTCTTTGACAACATAGTCATTCTGTTGTAGGATTTTTCTCCAATATAAAAAAAAATAGATATCTAGGGCAATATAATGGCTAGATCAGGTAAAAATACTTTGACTGAATTATTGAATTGAGATAAAAATGTTTAATGACTCACTTGACTTTTTCAATGAGAAGCAATATGGGTTCTTCAGGCATTCTGGATGCAGTTTTATGAAGTTGCACTAATTTTGTATCAGATAAAGAAAATTACACTTATCTTTGCAAACCAACACACGCAGCAGAGTACACTGGCTAAGTCTCTTGCTAGCATATGGTATTCATCATTAGCAGTAGCGGCAGCAGCCACCTCTTTTAGTCGACTGGTGGAAAATAGAACTCCAGCTCAAATCTCTGTCTGCTCGCCATAGCTTTTTCCAGTTAAATTGGTACCACAATCTGTATGGTTTCATCACTCCATTGGCAGTTTAATATAAACATCTGTTTCCAGTCTTTTATATCCTATCTGAGATTTATTCAGTCCCACTGAGTTATCTGTCCTTTTCTCCTTCCCCATTTATTTCCCTTGGCTTCTAAATGATGTATTTTCCAATATTTCCTTGATCTTTTGCTTAGAAGTGTACATCATTAAATGTGTTTAATTACCTTTTTTTTTCTTCTGGAGCCTGAATTATTTGTTTATAATCTGTTTCCTCCCTATGCACCATGTAGCTCTTCACCCTCACAGTGATATTTTCCTTGGAAAAAAGTAAGATGTTTGAAGTTACCTCTGGGTGTCAACAATCAAGGTGATTATTTCATTGTGATGGCCCTCAATATCAAACTGTGGAAAATTTTATTCAAGTCAAATTATTTTATCTTACTCACCTGTTATTTTTGCACTGATTGTGATAAAATATGGGGCTTAAAGGTCCAGTATTCAAGAATCATGTTACTTTACTTTCTCTTCTATTAAATATATGATACTGGAAAGTAAGGGCATTTCCTGTGAGGTAGAAGCAGGGACCCTGAATCAAAAACAGAAAAGTCTTTTAATTCAACTATTGGTTAAATGTCAGCAAATGTCCGGCCCAGAGGTCATTATTGTTAAGTCAAATACAGAGCTTTTATTTTCCTATCTTCTTTTTCATTTGGAGAGCTGTTCATAAAGATCGATGTTACGTAAACCTCAAACTATAGTGAAATGACGGAATTCTGTAAACAATTGGCAAGCAGAACTTTGTTCTTATTGTCCCATTAAGCTTAATATGAGGTGTTAAATTTAATGAAATGTGGTGAGTGAAGTGTTATTTTCCTATTGGTTACTGTAACAGTCATTAACAAGTAGGACACGACTAGTACTGAAAATAGAATACTGTATCCATGACAACACAGAGTTCAGCTTTTCCATTTTCAGCAAATGGGACAGCAATTACTTAATATTTTCTTGATTTATTAATTTCCTTATAAGTGGGAGTAACAAGCAGACTCTTGAACTGACCAGTTAATTGTACAAAATTAGCTAAAATTTTAAACTACATCATTTATGTAATCAGTCATTTACTCATTCATGTATACATTTGTTGATATTCTATTATATGGTAGACACAAAAGCATACAGAAATAAGTGATACACAATTACTGCCTGTAAACATTTCATGGTCTAATTAATGTAGTGGTTCTCAAAGTAGAGACTCTGGAGAAGGATCATCAATATCACTGGGAACTTGTGAGAAACGGATTTTCTGGGCCTATCTCAGATCGACTGAATCACATACATTGGAGTGAGATCTCTTGATTTGTGTTTTACCAAGCCCTCCAGATGCTTTTGGTGTTCCCTTAGTTTGAGAACCATCAGTTGAATGGACAGAATAAAAACTTTTCAACTAATAGTATCTTACTAAGTATCTAAAATGATTACATAATCAGAGGATGCTTTCATTTAAGAGAGTTGTAGCTAGTTAGAACTTGAGAGGTTCTATAAATAGTTGACCATTAGCTTTATGGCCAAGAAGCATAAGCCATGGACTAATTTCACATGAGTGATTAAAATTCTATTAAAAACTTAAAAAAGCTTACTGAAAAATCTTACAAATTTCATGGGTCTTGATGTTTCTCTTTAGTGGTTGTTGGGTTGTGGAAAAAATTCTCCCTTCCCTCTGAGATTCTTCATAGACTGTACAAACAAATGAACATCAGAGACAATCAGTGGGAGAACATTACTAGGAGAAATCATTAGTGGGAGAAAAATGCCCAAATTTTATAACGTGTGTGGAAAATCCACATGGTTGTACACTCTGCTGTATATGGGTCAAACCAAAGACATATCCAGAGCTCAAGGATGGGAAAAGGGGCTTAGAGCATCAAGAACAGAGAATGACTCAGCTTTCCTCTGAAAATTAATACAGATTTCTTAGAGAAGACTGTTACAAATATAATGCCTTCTGTATTAAAATCTTCTGAAACTATACTTTACGAGGTGCTAGGGAAACAGTGCCACTTCTTGGTCAGGGGAAGGGTAGAGTTTTAGGGAATGGTGATCACTTCTTCAAGTAAAGGAAAGACAATCGGGTTAGGAAAAAACAGGAGACTTTGCCTCCAGGGCTACCATTGCCAACAACTCAAATAATCCTAATTGGACTGTGACTAGTAAATCTAATGTATTGTATACAGATATTGATTTTATAATTATGCAGACTTTAAAACTAAAATAACTTTAAAACATAGCCGAAAAATTAATAAAAATCTTCATGCCAAATTGGGGTTTCTGCAGTCTTGGAACATTCTTTTTGAGTTCCTTCATAATTATGTCTTATGAATATGAAAAGACTATTCTTTAAAATGGAATTATATATTGCAGTGCTTCAAGGATGGGTCATTATTTATTTTAAATTCTGTGTCTATGACGGTGCTAGAAGGCTATTCAATAAAAGTCCAGCCCATTTGTAAATTTAAATCAATGAAAAAATCTTGGAAAAAAATCACTTAACTTTCACTCATTTCTTCTTTTGCAAGATAAGGGGTTGTGGGTTGGGAAACTTGCTCAGATCTCTTCAATATGAATGTTTTGTTATTCTGGTTTTGAAAATCTGTATTTATTGATATAGCACAGGTGACAACCTGTCTTGTGACTGACTTCTGAAGTGGTAGTGGTGGTGAGGGGCAGCATCTTTACATATTAATGCAGTTCTGAGCCTTTACCTATGGTGGAGGTTGAGGAGAGCATCTTAGCATCTCATTGAGAGTTGAGCCTTAATCTGTGGCTGTCTCTGGGTAGATAGTATCAGAATTGAATTGAATTCAGTTGAACTGTAGGATACCAAGATGCGCCCAGGAATTGCTTGTTCATTGGATGGGGAGTTAGAATTGAATCCAGGAACACAAAAGAAAAATGATATGATATATCATATTATGTGTATGTTATGTATTTTGTGTATGTATGTCTATACACACACATATATATGTATAACCACTTTTACTCCATGTATTTATTTTATGCACTGTTTATCAAATCTTGATTTTAAGTACAATTATATCTTTACTTTTCTATACAGTCATAACTTTGAATCTTTGCCCACTCAGAACTGCATGTGTGTTCTTCCAAGCCATGAATCTATACCTGGAAGTCCCTTTGTTGAACATTCCACAGAATACCTAACCCTTTTACTATTAGGAACTCATCTGGGGTCTGTTCTGTGAGACATTCCAGTGACGACACTCACCTACCACTTTGAGCCATTGCACACTTAACCTTTCTCTTTTCAACCAGTTGATCTTGAGTACATTATGTAAATCATGTACTTTTGTTCTTTACTTTCTTTTAAATGATAATATTGACTTCCTTTATAAACTCATGGAAGTACTATTTTACATAGGAATATCGAACATATTAAGTGTAACTATAACAATGTGACACTAATATGAAGAATGAGATTCATTGCAGCCAGGGTAATAGATTAGTTCAGTGGTTTAGTATAATGTCAAGCTAATCATGGTTCACTGATGAGCCTCGTAGGATCAGCTACCTTATTATCTGCTATAGTTTGTAAACTTTAGCTTTTTGTAACCAGTCATTTCAGGATCAAGAGAATGAAGCAGTTGGTATGGCAGAGGTAGAGTGGTCTAGTGTTAAAAACCTTCAGGCAGTCACATGCAGGTTCAGATTCCAACACTATTCTTTTGCTCTGTGATCCTAAATAAGTAAAATGACCCTCTGAATCTTATTTTCTCAAATGCAAATGATTTTCACTTTTTAGCATTGCTATGTAGGTTAAATGAAGTTAACTGGCTATCTGTCTCTTCATATAATTTTCACCTCAAACCTTTGGAATCAACATGTTGCATTGAACTCAATTCACCCTTTCCCCTGCCCCCCAACTACTACTCCTGTGCTCTGACCAAAGATGATTTGGCTTACTACTAGAATATTGTCCCAAATCAGAAACTGTCTGTTTTCATTTCACACATTCAACCAAGCACTAAAAACAGATGCTTTTTACCTCTTTTAGTCTTATAGTCTTTTCTAAAGTTAATTGTTTAATTAAGATTCAAAATAGCTTATTTGAATCATAATCAACCTTTCAATTCTCAGTCTAAGATGTTGCCTTTCATATTGCTTACACTAAAGTCAGAGAGACCTTTTAAAGCAAAGATCTAAATTGTGTTACTCTCTTGCTTCAAATCATTCAATAGTTCACTAAAATATTTATAGATACGAATCAAACTTTATGTGTGTGTATGTATGTATGCATCTATTTATTAAAAGGAAGGAAGACAGGTAGGCAGCAGTCACGGAAGAAGAGAGAGAAGGAAGAAGCATTTTATTTATAAAGTTGTCCATTGTTATTTGTTTAAACCGGACATTGGGTTATATGTGAATGTATCTCAGTACTTACTTAATATCTTAACCCCAAGGCATACCAAAAATCAAACTTTTTAGAATGACATGTAAAGTTTTCTCTAGTTTCAAGAATAACTGAGGTTAGCAGTAGGGAATGGGTGGGTGTAGCCAGGTGGGGGTGAGCGGAAAAAGTGATGGCAAAGCCCACTGCACAGTGGTGAAAAACACTTGGTGATTCAGTAGAGGGCAGAGTGTGTTGACATATATCTGAGGAATGGGGAAACTGTACATGTGGGGAATCTACACATGTGAGTTTACTTTAATTTGTAAAACAAAGTTACTGTAAATTAAAAAAAAAGGAGTAAGTCTTCCCCATTCACTGTAAACTTTTACATCACTATCACACAGTTCTCTACAATTACCCAGAATAAATTACTTTTTGTGTCTGTTGGTGTTCTAGTAAAAGAAGTGCCTGAAGTACAGACTTGGTGGCATGGATTTTATCTAAGTGATTATATAAGGAAGTAGGGTTGAAGGAACAGAAATAGATATGGCATTGGCGGAATCTGATGTCCCTATAATGGATACCAGGACTTCATTCCTTGAAACATCTGGGAAGTTTAGAATACTTGTAGATTTGTCAGGAGAGTTAGTTAACTCATCTTCCACAAGTTGAAGGATGTCTTTGTTACCCTAACACTTCTAGACTGTGTTTGTGCAGGGGTTAAAGGACTACAGAATTTCAGAGAAATCCCGGAACTGGGACAGGCTTGAATGTGATGCTATTTGTGAGCTTGTACAGAAGAGTGTATCACATTTGCAGTTAAAATCATGAATGGGCCGAGGACGGGACTTTGGACAACGAAGAGATGACAGTCCTGTGCTATGCTTTTATGTTTTTGCATTAATTGTTCCCATGTGCCTTCATTGCTTTTTCTCTAAGTTTATCTAGTTAACTCATCTGATCCCTCAAGTTTTAGTACCTGATCTGACTCTGCCAAGAGTTTTTGCCTGTTCACAAGTATTATCTGGAGTCTTTCTTCTCAAGACCCGCAGCATTTAGGTGACCCTGCATCATGCCACCTACAATACAATCATCATTTATTGCTTTATTGCTGCGTCTAGCATAAAAGCACCCATGAGAGTGGAAAATAAGTCATATTTGTTTTCTCTGTCTGTTTATAGAATAAATGAAACCATGAATTTAGAAGAAAATTATTTCCCTAGACTAATTTTTATAATATATATTTCTTACCATGTTGTCTCTCATCACTATTATCCCTAACTGTACTCTGTTGGTATTCTATGACTAATTCTTCAATTTCATTTTCCAAGGTTTCCATAATGCAGTCTTCTAAACCACTTGTCTAACCTGATTTCCCATTACCCCCATTATGTATTTTACACTCAAGTCACACTGCTCACTCACTGTCCTTTATGTCACTTCTAGATCTGCTTTCTCATGCCTTTGGACCTATTATTATGTATTTTTCAAAAATGTGCATGTGACTTACACATATTTTGAGACTTAATTTAAACTCTGTTTTCCTAACAAGAAAAAATAAACACAACGTCTCTGACAATTATCCTGTGGTGGCCTCTTTCCCTCCTTCAAATTCTTGTGTATTTTTGTCCAATGATTACCAATAATGGTGTCATATGTTTGTCATCTGCATGTTCTAGATTCCTTCAACTAGATTGTTTCCTGAGGTCAGAGTCCACGTTTTATACATACTCTGGGAGGAGATGGTGTTTTTTCATATCTAATCCAGTGCCTTGAATGGGCTATTACAAGGTCACTGCTATCTCCTCATGGATAAACAGATAATTCTGATATTTGCTAATACATAAATCATTCAAACACACACCGGGACTCTGAGTAGTCAAATTAGAAACAAATCCTTAAAAGAGCAAACAAACAAAAAAACAAAAACAGTCCTGATCTGACTGATAGGGGCCAAGCACATAGACATTTGCCATGAGAATGGAAGAATCATTTAGAAATGTTCAAAAAGAAAAAGACCATAAAACGAAATTATCTAATAAAGCAATTCAAGAACATCTCCTAGAACAGTGAAACTTTGTTGTATATAAAAAAGAATATACATTATCTAGGGAAAACTTAAAGCATTATTGTTATTTCTATTCTGAATTATTTTTGCTTATCACATTTATTTGGTTTTCTATTTTAATGAGAGAAAGTGAGGTGTGGTTAAATGATCTTAAAATATAATCAGTTATTGATTGTAACTATTGATTTCATAAAATATTACTAAGAGGTAGAGCCTTTTAATTCTGGAATCACTGCAAACACGTAAAGAGATAATTTTTTGTTTTATTTTTGTATAGGAGAATGGGAGCTTGGGGGCTAGGAATGAGTGCAGGTTTCTACTACTATACCTTTTTATATTCTCAATTTTGTTTTACCACTATGTACTATTTAATATAAAGTACAAAAATATTGAATAGAATCTTCCTTGATTTTCATCTCTTCATTCAATTGAAGCATGAAATATAGTCATGATAATATTGACACTAACTTTTTACTGTGTACATATCATTTAATATTGGACCAATTACAAAATATTGAATTTATGCATGTTTAAGTAGACATTACTTAAATCAGTCAATAAAACTGAACTAAGAGATTGTTGAATGATAGAAAAATGATTTGATAATATTTAATGAATTGAACACGCATACCTTTGTTTAAAAGATATTTTATAAGTTTTGACTATAATTGAATTCTGACTTTTCAGAACAATATGGTTCTCTGGTTAATTTGTGGGTTTACTTGTTTTTATTTACTTTTCAATATGATAAGCAGGAAGTTTGCTTGTTGTATGTCAGAAAAAGGAAAAAGAAACAATTAAAAATAGCTCCCTTCCCCCACTTGGCTACCTTCCTCCTAATTCTTACAACATTAATACAATGTTGCTGACTATGTTATGTTGTTACTAGGTTGTGTCAAATCAAGAGAATAATTGGACATTAAGATTCATCTCTGAATGCATTAATTAGATGATTTTTTTATTTCTGTCTTAAGTTACTAATGATTTCCTCTTCATAACTAGGGAAACTCTGTAAGAACTCATTATCTTTTTGGAATTCTATAGCTACTTTAAGATGATTTTTGGTGGATGTGGTCATTCTGGTAACAGTAGACTTTATATTAAATTCCAAAAATTAAAATTTCAAAAAGAAAGTATACCATTTACATTTAAAACATATGCCCTTCAAGGGATTATTTCTTTTTGAATGGAATTATGTTCCATAACAATGGGACCTATGGAGAGACATGAGGGCCCCATTAATACTAATATGCTCATCAGGATGATAGTTGGGAAGTCACATTTATTCTAAATGCTGAGATTCTGCAAATATCTCCTTTATATGCAGATGACATGGGCCATCATTCTCATCTCTAAGGCTGTGTGACTTGCTGCACTGGCGATGCATTTGAGCACGTTCTCAGTTACATTCATCTTCGTATTCCTAGGCCCTTGTCCAGTGCTAGGCATAGGGGACACTCGATAAATACCTGCTATTGACTGATTACTAAAAATCTTTTAGTCTTTTTCAATCTAAAGGTGTTAAGTCCAAATTGTTTGTGAAATCTTTCCTGTTTCCTGTTTTCTTTACTTTTTCTATGAACTCTAAGCAGCAATCTTTCTTAGCAAAAATATAAAAAAAAATGTATTCAATAAAAGCTTTTCAAATAATTTATTCCATCATAATATCTCAAATTGCTATAATTAATGGCATTTACTATAAAATTTCTCTTTAAAATGAAAACTATATGCTTTATATTCTTCATTATATCAATGCATAGAGGTTACTCAAATTTTAACAAAGATGGGGTAATGAAGTGAGGAGATACTAAAATATAGATCAGACCTGATAGCACAGAGGAGGAACTACAAAGACAAACTCCAGTTAACCTAGGCGAGCCAGTCCTTATGTGATTATTTTCCTTCCACCATGTGCACTGCTATCATATTCTATTTAACACAACAGATATTGCCCCAGAAATCTTCAGTATAAATTGAATTTTCATAAATTAAATCATAACTTTCTATAAAGAGCTATTTAACTATAGCACATTTCATGTTTCAGGCTATATGGGCAGAGCCAAATCTTGACCTCATGTATTTTTGAAACCAGTGAGAGAAACACACAATGGGTGACGATAGCATGAGCTATGAAATGAGAAAAAGATATATTTCTCCTGAGATTCCATAGAATTACATAGAAACAGTGTCCTTTGAAATGTTCTGGGCCTTCACAATAAAAAGATGCAGGTTATAAATACTCTTCAAATTTCTTTTGTTTTCAAATGACAAACTCTGAAATTTATAGAAAATTTGAATTTTCTATAGCATACATTTTTCCATAACAAAGAGCTAAAACTCAAGTGACTCTTAATTTTTTTTTTTTTTTTCCAGAATGGTCACTTTTACAGCTTCTACTTACTATTGCCTATGTAGTATTGTTTGTGCTACTGAATTCTGATATGTATACTTTCAATTCTTCCATAGTCATTAAACATAAAGGAAGAATTATGGATTTCTTTCAGTATCTCTTTTAAATTGACCAGCTGGGTCACTGAATCAAGATGAAAGTTGCTGCTTTTCTGTTAGTAATTTTCAAGCTTACAGGTGTTATAGTGATTGGTTAATGCACAAACAATTCTGGTTAATTTGATAGTAGTATTCTTCCACTTTTACTTTACCTGTTAGTTCAGGTAATGAAAACAGCATGTAAAAGTAACCCAAAGAAAGTTTAAATTTGGCTACTGAATGAATTCTTTTGGTGAATATTATTGATTGCATAGGATACTCTAGGCTCTATGTGAAACCCTGGAGTAGAGATAAGATTAAAACAAAATTTAGTTCCTGCTTTACGGATAGAATTTACGGTTTGTTATATTAATCAAAGTATCACAAAATAAGGTTATAATGGCATATTTAGATAATAATAATAGCTCAAGACCCCTACAATGACTATAGCATTATAATAGCCCTAGAGTAATGGAATGACTTCAGGTGGCTATGTGTGCATATGGGTAGATAGGTGGTGGTGTGTCTGTCTTAAGGTAATTTCAAAAGTGGATCTGAGAATACCAGTTAGAGAAGACAGCAATGCTAGCTTAAACTAATGTAATGGCAGGGATGATGAGAGAGGTTGATGACCCAATTACTACTTCAGTAAAGGACTTAAAGGACTTTAAACAAATATTAATATTTATCAAGTGCCTGTAATGTGTCAAATGCTCTTTCTGGTGCCAGAATACAAAATTGAATATGTTTTAAAAAATCCCTCCCCTAAAGAAGTTCCAAGTCTGCTGTGACATTTCCAAGTATGGTTGACATGCATTTAGATGAGAGAAGAATAATAAAAATCAGCTGTCAGGTGTTTCATATTTGCTGTCATGTGACTTTGGTGTGTACGTCTGACCTTCCATGCTTAGGGATTCTTTCAGGATTAACAGATAGAGTGCACTTGAAATCACTTTCAAAATGTAAATATATGTTATTAATTTTCTTCTTTATAACTTCTTAATTAATCTAGATTAGGCTATATTATATTTAATTTTTTTCCTAGTATACACATATCAAGGGGTCTTAGTTTGCTTGGGCTAATAAAATACC